>CAXHLB010000529.1:0-26460 GCA_964017235.1 Sabellastarte sp. h YS-2021 | reverse complement strand
TCCCTGGACCTGTACTTTGGACTAGATATGCATTTCTCAAGGAACACACTGCTAAAATCCATTCAAGTGGCGACTCCTGTGGGACACAATATGGTTTACAACCTTAAATCTGCCTTAACTGAGAAAATATCAGCCTGTCCTGACATAGCCACCTGAGGCTGTATTTTCGCCTTCCTGGACCCTATTTTACACAGATGACACCACTGGTACAACAGATGTAATCCTGAAACCTGTGCAGTCAGATTTAGTATGTGCCAGGTAATATTTGGGCCAAGTTTCCTGGTTACAGAGCAATATTTAGTACTGGTTTGGGCTGATTTACATCTATTTTACACCATTTTAACAGCAATATTTGGGTTAAATATTTTCTGTTCAGACATGTAATTCTCTAAATGTGCCTAAAATATCCCCTTTTATTGTTAAAACAGGCATAAAATGGAACAAGGGCTTCAGATTGGCAATATTATGATATACTTGACATTCCCCCCCATGAGGGGAGGCCAGGGGCCCCCCCACACCCCGGAACTGAAATTCCTAATGTGGCCCTCGAGTGGACCAGACCAATACAAATTCATTCTCTGATATAAACTGAGTTTTCTGTGAAAATTTCAGCAAGATTGGCCAACTTTAAGAGGTGGTTTGGACTGATCTGGCATTCTATGATATTCTCGCCACCTACACTCCCTGGACCTGTACTTTGGACTAGATATGCATTTCTCAAGGAACACACTGCTAAAATCCATTCAAGTGGCGACTCCTGTGGGACACAATATGGTTTACAACCTTAAATCTGCCTTAACTGAGAAAATATCAGCCTGTCCTGACATAGCCACCTGAGGCTGTATTTTCGCCTTCCTGGACCCTATTTTACACAGATGACACCACTGGTACAACAGATGTAATCCTGAAACCTGTGCAGTCAGATTTAGTATGTGCCAGGTAATATTTGGGCCAAGTTTCCTGGTTACAGAGCAATATTTAGTACTGGTTTGGGCTGATTTACATCTATTTTACACCATTTTAACAGCAATATTTGGGTTAAATATTTTCTGTTCAGACATGTAATTCTCTAAATGTGCCTAAAATATCCCCTTTTATTGTTAAAACAGGCATAAAATGGAACAAGGGCTTCAGATTGGCAATATTATGATATACTTGACATTCCCCCCCATGAGGGGAGGCCAGGGGCCCCCCCCACACCCCGGAACTGAAATTCCTAATGTGGCCCTCGAGTGGACCAGACCAATACAAATTCATTCTCTGATATAAACTGAGTTTTCTGTGAAAATTTCAGCAAGATTGGCCAACTTTAAGAGGTGGTTTGGACTGATCTGGCATTCTATGATATTCTCGCCACCTACACTCCCTGGACCTGTACTTTGGACTAGATATGCATTTCTCAAGGAACACACTGCTAAAATCCATTCAAGTGGCGACTCCTGTGGGACACAATATGGTTTACAACCTTAAATCTGCCTTAACTGAGAAAATATCAGCCTGTCCTGACATAGCCACCTGAGGCTGTATTTTCGCCTTCCTGGACCCTATTTTACACAGATGACACCACTGGTACAACAGATGTAATCCTGAAACCTGTGCAGTCAGATTTAGTATGTGCCAGGTAATATTTGGGCCAAGTTTCCTGGTTACAGAGCAATATTTAGTACTGGTTTGGGCTGATTTACATCTATTTTACACCATTTTAACAGCAATATTTGGGTTAAATATTTTCTGTTCAGACATGTAATTCTCTAAATGTGCCTAAAATATCCCCTTTTATTGTTAAAACAGGCATAAAATGGAACAAGGGCTTCAGATTGGCAATATTATGATATACTTGACATTCCCCCCCATGAGGGGAGGCCAGGGGCCCCCCCACACCCCGGAACTGAAATTCCTAATGTGGCCCTCGAGTGGACCAGACCAATACAAATTCATTCTCTGATATAAACTGAGTTTTCTGTGAAAATTTCAGCAAGATTGGCCAACTTTAAGAGGTGGTTTGGACTGATCTGGCATTCTATGATATTCTCGCCACCTACACTCCCTGGACCTGTACTTTGGACTAGATATGCATTTCTCAAGGAACACACTGCTAAAATCCATTCAAGTGGCGACTCCTGTGGGACACAATATGGTTTACAACCTTAAATCTGCCTTAACTGAGAAAATATCAGCCTGTCCTGACATAGCCACCTGAGGCTGTATTTTCGCCTTCCTGGACCCTATTTTACACAGATGACACCACTGGTACAACAGATGTAATCCTGAAACCTGTGCAGTCAGATTTAGTATGTGCCAGGTAATATTTGTGCCAAGTTTCCTGGTTACAGAGCAATATTTAGTACTGGTTTGGGCTGATTTACATCTATTTTACACCATTTTAACAGCAATATTTGGGTTAAATATTTTCTGTTCAGACATGTAATTCTCTAAATGTGCCTAAAATATCCCCTTTTATTGTTAAAACAGGCATAAAATGGAACAAGGGCTTCAGATTGGCAATATTATGATATACTTGACATTCCCCCCCATGAGGGGAGGCCAGGGGCCCCCCCCCCACACCCCGGAACTGAAATTCCTAATGTGGCCCTCGAGTGGACCAGACCAATACAAATTCATTCTCTGATATAAACTGAGTTTTCTGTGAAAATTTCAGCAAGATTGGCCAACTTTAAGAGGTGGTTTGGACTGATCTGGCATTCTATGATATTCTCGCCACCTACACTCCCTGGACCTGTACTTTGGACTAGATATGCATTTCTCAAGGAACACACTGCTAAAATCCATTCAAGTGGCGACTCCTGTGGGACACAATATGGTTTACAACCTTAAATCTGCCTTAACTGAGAAAATATCAGCCTGTCCTGACATAGCCACCTGAGGCTGTATTTTCGCCTTCCTGGACCCTATTTTACACAGATGACACCACTGGTACAACAGATGTAATCCTGAAACCTGTGCAGTCAGATTTAGTATGTGCCAGGTAATATTTGGGCCAAGTTTCCTGGTTACAGAGCAATATTTAGTACTGGTTTGGGCTGATTTACATCTATTTTACACCATTTTAACAGCAATATTTGGGTTAAATATTTTCTGTTCAGACATGTAATTCTCTAAATGTGCCTAAAATATCCCCTTTTATTGTTAAAACAGGCATAAAATGGAACAAGGGCTTCAGATTGGCAATATTATGATATACTTGACATTCCCCCCCATGAGGGGAGGCCAGGGCCCCCCCCACACCCCGGAACTGAAATTCCTAATGTGGCCCTCGAGTGGACCAGACCAATACAAATTCATTCTCTGATATAAACTGAGTTTTCTGTGAAAATTTCAGCAAGATTGGCCAACTTTAAGAGGTGGTTTGGACTGATCTGGCATTCTATGATATTCTCGCCACCTACACTCCCTGGACCTGTACTTTGGACTAGATATGCATTTCTCAAGGAACACACTGCTAAAATCCATTCAAGTGGCGACTCCTGTGGGACACAATATGGTTTACAACCTTAAATCTGCCTTAACTGAGAAAATATCAGCCTGTCCTGACATAGCCACCTGAGGCTGTATTTTCGCCTTCCTGGACCCTATTTTACACAGATGACACCACTGGTACAACAGATGTAATCCTGAAACCTGTGCAGTCAGATTTAGTATGTGCCAGGTAATATTTGGGCCAAGTTTCCTGGTTACAGAGCAATATTTAGTACTGGTTTGGGCTGATTTACATCTATTTTACACCATTTTAACAGCAATATTTGGGTTAAATATTTTCTGTTCAGACATGTAATTCTCTAAATGTGCCTAAAATATCCCCTTTTATTGTTAAAACAGGCATAAAATGGAACAAGGGCTTCAGATTGGCAATATTATGATATACTTGACATTCCCCCCCATGAGGGGAGGCCAGGGGCCCCCCCACACCCCGGAACTGAAATTCCTAATGTGGCCCTCGAGTGGACCAGACCAATACAAATTCATTCTCTGATATAAACTGAGTTTTCTGTGAAAATTTCAGCAAGATTGGCCAACTTTAAGAGGTGGTTTGGACTGATCTGGCATTCTATGATATTCTCGCCACCTACACTCCCTGGACCTGTACTTTGGACTAGATATGCATTTCTCAAGGAACACACTGCTAAAATCCATTCAAGTGGCGACTCCTGTGGGACACAATATGGTTTACAACCTTAAATCTGCCTTAACTGAGAAAATATCAGCCTGTCCTGACATAGCCACCTGAGGCTGTATTTTCGCCTTCCTGGACCCTATTTTACACAGATGACACCACTGGTACAACAGATGTAATCCTGAAACCTGTGCAGTCAGATTTAGTATGTGCCAGGTAATATTTGGGCCAAGTTTCCTGGTTACAGAGCAATATTTAGTACTGGTTTGGGCTGATTTACATCTATTTTACACCATTTTAACAGCAATATTTGGGTTAAATATTTTCTGTTCAGACATGTAATTCTCTAAATGTGCCTAAAATATCCCCTTTTATTGTTAAAACAGGCATAAAATGGAACAAGGGCTTCAGATTGGCAATATTATGATATACTTGACATTCCCCCCCATGAGGGGAGGCCAGGGGCCCCCCCACACCCCGGAACTGAAATTCCTAATGTGGCCCTCGAGTGGACCAGACCAATACAAATTCATTCTCTGATATAAACTGAGTTTTCTGTGAAAATTTCAGCAAGATTGGCCAACTTTAAGAGGTGGTTTGGACTGATCTGGCATTCTATGATATTCTCGCCACCTACACTCCCTGGACCTGTACTTTGGACTAGATATGCATTTCTCAAGGAACACACTGCTAAAATCCATTCAAGTGGCGACTCCTGTGGGACACAATATGGTTTACAACCTTAAATCTGCCTTAACTGAGAAAATATCAGCCTGTCCTGACATAGCCACCTGAGGCTGTATTTTCGCCTTCCTGGACCCTATTTTACACAGATGACACCACTGGTACAACAGATGTAATCCTGAAACCTGTGCAGTCAGATTTAGTATGTGCCAGGTAATATTTGGGCCAAGTTTCCTGGTTACAGAGCAATATTTAGTACTGGTTTGGGCTGATTTACATCTATTTTACACCATTTTAACAGCAATATTTGGGTTAAATATTTTCTGTTCAGACATGTAATTCTCTAAATGTGCCTAAAATATCCCCTTTTATTGTTAAAACAGGCATAAAATGGAACAAGGGCTTCAGATTGGCAATATTATGATATACTTGACATTCCCCCCCATGAGGGGAGGCCAGGGGCCCCCCCACACCCCGGAACTGAAATTCCTAATGTGGCCCTCGAGTGGACCAGACCAATACAAATTCATTCTCTGATATAAACTGAGTTTTCTGTGAAAATTTCAGCAAGATTGGCCAACTTTAAGAGGTGGTTTGGACTGATCTGGCATTCTATGATATTCTCGCCACCTACACTCCCTGGACCTGTACTTTGGACTAGATATGCATTTCTCAAGGAACACACTGCTAAAATCCATTCAAGTGGCGACTCCTGTGGGACACAATATGGTTTACAACCTTAAATCTGCCTTAACTGAGAAAATATCAGCCTGTCCTGACATAGCCACCTGAGGCTGTATTTTCGCCTTCCTGGACCCTATTTTACACAGATGACACCACTGGTACAACAGATGTAATCCTGAAACCTGTGCAGTCAGATTTAGTATGTGCCAGGTAATATTTGGGCCAAGTTTCCTGGTTACAGAGCAATATTTAGTACTGGTTTGGGCTGATTTACATCTATTTTACACCATTTTAACAGCAATATTTGGGTTAAATATTTTCTGTTCAGACATGTAATTCTCTAAATGTGCCTAAAATATCCCCTTTTATTGTTAAAACAGGCATAAAATGGAACAAGGGCTTCAGATTGGCAATATTATGATATACTTGACATTCCCCCCCATGAGGGGAGGCCAGGGGCCCCCCCCCCACACCCCGGAACTGAAATTCCTAATGTGGCCCTCGAGTGGACCAGACCAATACAAATTCATTCTCTGATATAAACTGAGTTTTCTGTGAAAATTTCAGCAAGATTGGCCAACTTTAAGAGGTGGTTTGGACTGATCTGGCATTCTATGATATTCTCGCCACCTACACTCCCTGGACCTGTACTTTGGACTAGATATGCATTTCTCAAGGAACACACTGCTAAAATCCATTCAAGTGGCGACTCCTGTGGGACACAATATGGTTTACAACCTTAAATCTGCCTTAACTGAGAAAATATCAGCCTGTCCTGACATAGCCACCTGAGGCTGTATTTTCGCCTTCCTGGACCCTATTTTACACAGATGACACCACTGGTACAACAGATGTAATCCTGAAACCTGTGCAGTCAGATTTAGTATGTGCCAGGTAATATTTGGGCCAAGTTTCCTGGTTACAGAGCAATATTTAGTACTGGTTTGGGCTGATTTACATCTATTTTACACCATTTTAACAGCAATATTTGGGTTAAATATTTTCTGTTCAGACATGTAATTCTCTAAATGTGCCTAAAATATCCCCTTTTATTGTTAAAACAGGCATAAAATGGAACAAGGGCTTCAGATTGGCAATATTATGATATACTTGACATTCCCCCCCATGAGGGGAGGCCAGGGGCCCCCCCACACCCCGGAACTGAAATTCCTAATGTGGCCCTCGAGTGGACCAGACCAATACAAATTCATTCTCTGATATAAACTGAGTTTTCTGTGAAAATTTCAGCAAGATTGGCCAACTTTAAGAGGTGGTTTGGACTGATCTGGCATTCTATGATATTCTCGCCACCTACACTCCCTGGACCTGTACTTTGGACTAGATATGCATTTCTCAAGGAACACACTGCTAAAATCCATTCAAGTGGCGACTCCTGTGGGACACAATATGGTTTACAACCTTAAATCTGCCTTAACTGAGAAAATATCAGCCTGTCCTGACATAGCCACCTGAGGCTGTATTTTCGCCTTCCTGGACCCTATTTTACACAGATGACACCACTGGTACAACAGATGTAATCCTGAAACCTGTGCAGTCAGATTTAGTATGTGCCAGGTAATATTTGGGCCAAGTTTCCTGGTTACAGAGCAATATTTAGTACTGGTTTGGGCTGATTTACATCTATTTTACACCATTTTAACAGCAATATTTGGGTTAAATATTTTCTGTTCAGACATGTAATTCTCTAAATGTGCCTAAAATATCCCCTTTTATTGTTAAAACAGGCATAAAATGGAACAAGGGCTTCAGATTGGCAATATTATGATATACTTGACATTCCCCCCCATGAGGGGAGGCCAGGGCCCCCCCCCCCACACCCCGGAACTGAAATTCCTAATGTGGCCCTCGAGTGGACCAGACCAATACAAATTCATTCTCTGATATAAACTGAGTTTTCTGTGAAAATTTCAGCAAGATTGGCCAACTTTAAGAGGTGGTTTGGACTGATCTGGCATTCTATGATATTCTCGCCACCTACACTCCCTGGACCTGTACTTTGGACTAGATATGCATTTCTCAAGGAACACACTGCTAAAATCCATTCAAGTGGCGACTCCTGTGGGACACAATATGGTTTACAACCTTAAATCTGCCTTAACTGAGAAAATATCAGCCTGTCCTGACATAGCCACCTGAGGCTGTATTTTCGCCTTCCTGGACCCTATTTTACACAGATGACACCACTGGTACAACAGATGTAATCCTGAAACCTGTGCAGTCAGATTTAGTATGTGCCAGGTAATATTTGGGCCAAGTTTCCTGGTTACAGAGCAATATTTAGTACTGGTTTGGGCTGATTTACATCTATTTTACACCATTTTAACAGCAATATTTGGGTTAAATATTTTCTGTTCAGACATGTAATTCTCTAAATGTGCCTAAAATATCCCCTTTTATTGTTAAAACAGGCATAAAATGGAACAAGGGCTTCAGATTGGCAATATTATGATATACTTGACATTCCCCCCCATGAGGGGAGGCCAGGGGCCCCCCCACACCCCGGAACTGAAATTCCTAATGTGGCCCTCGAGTGGACCAGACCAATACAAATTCATTCTCTGATATAAACTGAGTTTTCTGTGAAAATTTCAGCAAGATTGGCCAACTTTAAGAGGTGGTTTGGACTGATCTGGCATTCTATGATATTCTCGCCACCTACACTCCCTGGACCTGTACTTTGGACTAGATATGCATTTCTCAAGGAACACACTGCTAAAATCCATTCAAGTGGCGACTCCTGTGGGACACAATATGGTTTACAACCTTAAATCTGCCTTAACTGAGAAAATATCAGCCTGTCCTGACATAGCCACCTGAGGCTGTATTTTCGCCTTCCTGGACCCTATTTTACACAGATGACACCACTGGTACAACAGATGTAATCCTGAAACCTGTGCAGTCAGATTTAGTATGTGCCAGGTAATATTTGGGCCAAGTTTCCTGGTTACAGAGCAATATTTAGTACTGGTTTGGGCTGATTTACATCTATTTTACACCATTTTAACAGCAATATTTGGGTTAAATATTTTCTGTTCAGACATGTAATTCTCTAAATGTGCCTAAAATATCCCCTTTTATTGTTAAAACAGGCATAAAATGGAACAAGGGCTTCAGATTGGCAATATTATGATATACTTGACATTCCCCCCCATGAGGGGAGGCCAGGGGCCCCCCCCCCCACACCCCGGAACTGAAATTCCTAATGTGGCCCTCGAGTGGACCAGACCAATACAAATTCATTCTCTGATATAAACTGAGTTTTCTGTGAAAATTTCAGCAAGATTGGCCAACTTTAAGAGGTGGTTTGGACTGATCTGGCATTCTATGATATTCTCGCCACCTACACTCCCTGGACCTGTACTTTGGACTAGATATGCATTTCTCAAGGAACACACTGCTAAAATCCATTCAAGTGGCGACTCCTGTGGGACACAATATGGTTTACAACCTTAAATCTGCCTTAACTGAGAAAATATCAGCCTGTCCTGACATAGCCACCTGAGGCTGTATTTTCGCCTTCCTGGACCCTATTTTACACAGATGACACCACTGGTACAACAGATGTAATCCTGAAACCTGTGCAGTCAGATTTAGTATGTGCCAGGTAATATTTGGGCCAAGTTTCCTGGTTACAGAGCAATATTTAGTACTGGTTTGGGCTGATTTACATCTATTTTACACCATTTTAACAGCAATATTTGGGTTAAATATTTTCTGTTCAGACATGTAATTCTCTAAATGTGCCTAAAATATCCCCTTTTATTGTTAAAACAGGCATAAAATGGAACAAGGGCTTCAGATTGGCAATATTATGATATACTTGACATTCCCCCCCATGAGGGGAGGCCAGGGGCCCCCCCCCCACACCCCGGAACTGAAATTCCTAATGTGGCCCTCGAGTGGACCAGACCAATACAAATTCATTCTCTGATATAAACTGAGTTTTCTGTGAAAATTTCAGCAAGATTGGCCAACTTTAAGAGGTGGTTTGGACTGATCTGGCATTCTATGATATTCTCGCCACCTACACTCCCTGGACCTGTACTTTGGACTAGATATGCATTTCTCAAGGAACACACTGCTAAAATCCATTCAAGTGGCGACTCCTGTGGGACACAATATGGTTTACAACCTTAAATCTGCCTTAACTGAGAAAATATCAGCCTGTCCTGACATAGCCACCTGAGGCTGTATTTTCGCCTTCCTGGACCCTATTTTACACAGATGACACCACTGGTACAACAGATGTAATCCTGAAACCTGTGCAGTCAGATTTAGTATGTGCCAGGTAATATTTGGGCCAAGTTTCCTGGTTACAGAGCAATATTTAGTACTGGTTTGGGCTGATTTACATCTATTTTACACCATTTTAACAGCAATATTTGGGTTAAATATTTTCTGTTCAGACATGTAATTCTCTAAATGTGCCTAAAATATCCCCTTTTATTGTTAAAACAGGCATAAAATGGAACAAGGGCTTCAGATTGGCAATATTATGATATACTTGACATTCCCCCCCATGAGGGGAGGCCAGGGGCCCCCCCCCCCCACACCCCGGAACTGAAATTCCTAATGTGGCCCTCGAGTGGACCAGACCAATACAAATTCATTCTCTGATATAAACTGAGTTTTCTGTGAAAATTTCAGCAAGATTGGCCAACTTTAAGAGGTGGTTTGGACTGATCTGGCATTCTATGATATTCTCGCCACCTACACTCCCTGGACCTGTACTTTGGACTAGATATGCATTTCTCAAGGAACACACTGCTAAAATCCATTCAAGTGGCGACTCCTGTGGGACACAATATGGTTTACAACCTTAAATCTGCCTTAACTGAGAAAATATCAGCCTGTCCTGACATAGCCACCTGAGGCTGTATTTTCGCCTTCCTGGACCCTATTTTACACAGATGACACCACTGGTACAACAGATGTAATCCTGAAACCTGTGCAGTCAGATTTAGTATGTGCCAGGTAATATTTGGGCCAAGTTTCCTGGTTACAGAGCAATATTTAGTACTGGTTTGGGCTGATTTACATCTATTTTACACCATTTTAACAGCAATATTTGGGTTAAATATTTTCTGTTCAGACATGTAATTCTCTAAATGTGCCTAAAATATCCCCTTTTATTGTTAAAACAGGCATAAAATGGAACAAGGGCTTCAGATTGGCAATATTATGATATACTTGACATTCCCCCCCATGAGGGGAGGCCAGGGGCCCCCCCCCCACACCCCGGAACTGAAATTCCTAATGTGGCCCTCGAGTGGACCAGACCAATACAAATTCATTCTCTGATATAAACTGAGTTTTCTGTGAAAATTTCAGCAAGATTGGCCAACTTTAAGAGGTGGTTTGGACTGATCTGGCATTCTATGATATTCTCGCCACCTACACTCCCTGGACCTGTACTTTGGACTAGATATGCATTTCTCAAGGAACACACTGCTAAAATCCATTCAAGTGGCGACTCCTGTGGGACACAATATGGTTTACAACCTTAAATCTGCCTTAACTGAGAAAATATCAGCCTGTCCTGACATAGCCACCTGAGGCTGTATTTTCGCCTTCCTGGACCCTATTTTACACAGATGACACCACTGGTACAACAGATGTAATCCTGAAACCTGTGCAGTCAGATTTAGTATGTGCCAGGTAATATTTGGGCCAAGTTTCCTGGTTACAGAGCAATATTTAGTACTGGTTTGGGCTGATTTACATCTATTTTACACCATTTTAACAGCAATATTTGGGTTAAATATTTTCTGTTCAGACATGTAATTCTCTAAATGTGCCTAAAATATCCCCTTTTATTGTTAAAACAGGCATAAAATGGAACAAGGGCTTCAGATTGGCAATATTATGATATACTTGACATTCCCCCCATGAGGGGAGGCCAGGGGCCCCCCCCCCCACACCCCGGAACTGAAATTCCTAATGTGGCCCTCGAGTGGACCAGACCAATACAAATTCATTCTCTGATATAAACTGAGTTTTCTGTGAAAATTTCAGCAAGATTGGCCAACTTTAAGAGGTGGTTTGGACTGATCTGGCATTCTATGATATTCTCGCCACCTACACTCCCTGGACCTGTACTTTGGACTAGATATGCATTTCTCAAGGAACACACTGCTAAAATCCATTCAAGTGGCGACTCCTGTGGGACACAATATGGTTTACAACCTTAAATCTGCCTTAACTGAGAAAATATCAGCCTGTCCTGACATAGCCACCTGAGGCTGTATTTTCGCCTTCCTGGACCCTATTTTACACAGATGACACCACTGGTACAACAGATGTAATCCTGAAACCTGTGCAGTCAGATTTAGTATGTGCCAGGTAATATTTGGGCCAAGTTTCCTGGTTACAGAGCAATATTTAGTACTGGTTTGGGCTGATTTACATCTATTTTACACCATTTTAACAGCAATATTTGGGTTAAATATTTTCTGTTCAGACATGTAATTCTCTAAATGTGCCTAAAATATCCCCTTTTATTGTTAAAACAGGCATAAAATGGAACAAGGGCTTCAGATTGGCAATATTATGATATACTTGACATTCCCCCCCATGAGGGGAGGCCAGGGGCCCCCCCCCCACACCCCGGAACTGAAATTCCTAATGTGGCCCTCGAGTGGACCAGACCAATACAAATTCATTCTCTGATATAAACTGAGTTTTCTGTGAAAATTTCAGCAAGATTGGCCAACTTTAAGAGGTGGTTTGGACTGATCTGGCATTCTATGATATTCTCGCCACCTACACTCCCTGGACCTGTACTTTGGACTAGATATGCATTTCTCAAGGAACACACTGCTAAAATCCATTCAAGTGGCGACTCCTGTGGGACACAATATGGTTTACAACCTTAAATCTGCCTTAACTGAGAAAATATCAGCCTGTCCTGACATAGCCACCTGAGGCTGTATTTTCGCCTTCCTGGACCCTATTTTACACAGATGACACCACTGGTACAACAGATGTAATCCTGAAACCTGTGCAGTCAGATTTAGTATGTGCCAGGTAATATTTGGGCCAAGTTTCCTGGTTACAGAGCAATATTTAGTACTGGTTTGGGCTGATTTACATCTATTTTACACCATTTTAACAGCAATATTTGGGTTAAATATTTTCTGTTCAGACATGTAATTCTCTAAATGTGCCTAAAATATCCCCTTTTATTGTTAAAACAGGCATAAAATGGAACAAGGGCTTCAGATTGGCAATATTATGATATACTTGACATTCCCCCCCATGAGGGGAGGCCAGGGGCCCCCCCACACCCCGGAACTGAAATTCCTAATGTGGCCCTCGAGTGGACCAGACCAATACAAATTCATTCTCTGATATAAACTGAGTTTTCTGTGAAAATTTCAGCAAGATTGGCCAACTTTAAGAGGTGGTTTGGACTGATCTGGCATTCTATGATATTCTCGCCACCTACACTCCCTGGACCTGTACTTTGGACTAGATATGCATTTCTCAAGGAACACACTGCTAAAATCCATTCAAGTGGCGACTCCTGTGGGACACAATATGGTATACAACCTTAAATCTGCCTTAACTGAGAAAATATCAGCCTGTCCTGACATAGCCACCTGAGGCTGTATTTTCGCCTTCCTGGACCCTATTTTACACAGATGACACCACTGGTACAACAGATGTAATCCTGAAACCTGTGCAGTCAGATTTAGTATGTGCCAGGTAATATTTGGGCCAAGTTTCCTGGTTACAGAGCAATATTTAGTACTGGTTTGGGCTGATTTACATCTATTTTACACCATTTTAACAGCAATATTTGGGTTAAATATTTTCTGTTCAGACATGTAATTCTCTAAATGTGCCTAAAATATCCCCTTTTATTGTTAAAACAGGCATAAAATGGAACAAGGGCTTCAGATTGGCAATATTATGATATACTTGACATTCCCCCCCATGAGGGGAGGCCAGGGGCCCCCCCACACCCCGGAACTGAAATTCCTAATGTGGCCCTCGAGTGGACCAGACCAATACAAATTCATTCTCTGATATAAACTGAGTTTTCTGTGAAAATTTCAGCAAGATTGGCCAACTTTAAGAGGTGGTTTGGACTGATCTGGCATTCTATGATATTCTCGCCACCTACACTCCCTGGACCTGTACTTTGGACTAGATATGCATTTCTCAAGGAACACACTGCTAAAATCCATTCAAGTGGCGACTCCTGTGGGACACAATATGGTATACAACCTTAAATCTGCCTTAACTGAGAAAATATCAGCCTGTCCTGACATAGCCACCTGAGGCTGTATTTTCGCCTTCCTGGACCCTATTTTACACAGATGACACCACTGGTACAACAGATGTAATCCTGAAACCTGTGCAGTCAGATTTAGTATGTGCCAGGTAATATTTGGGCCAAGTTTCCTGGTTACAGAGCAATATTTAGTACTGGTTTGGGCTGATTTACATCTATTTTACACCATTTTAACAGCAATATTTGGGTTAAATATTTTCTGTTCAGACATGTAATTCTCTAAATGTGCCTAAAATATCCCCTTTTATTGTTAAAACAGGCATAAAATGGAACAAGGGCTTCAGATTGGCAATATTATGATATACTTGACATTCCCCCCCCATGAGGGGAGGCCAGGGCCCCCCCCACACCCCGGAACTGAAATTCCTAATGTGGCCCTCGAGTGGACCAGACCAATACAAATTCATTCTCTGATATAAACTGAGTTTTCTGTGAAAATTTCAGCAAGATTGGCCAACTTTAAGAGGTGGTTTGGACTGATCTGGCATTCTATGATATTCTCGCCACCTACACTCCCTGGACCTGTACTTTGGACTAGATATGCATTTCTCAAGGAACACACTGCTAAAATCCATTCAAGTGGCGACTCCTGTAGGACACAATATGGTTTACAACCTTAATTCTGCCTTAACTGAGAAAATATCAGCCTGTCCTGACATAGCCACCTGAGGCTGTATTTTCGCCTTCCTGGACCCTATTTTACACAGATGACACCACTGGTACAACAGATGTAATCCTGAAACCTGTGCAGTCAGATTTAGTATGTGCCAGGTAATATTTGGGCCAAGTTTCCTGGTTACAGAGCAATATTTAGTACTGGTTTGGGCTGATTTACATCTATTTTACACCATTTTAACAGCAATATTTGGGTTAAATATTTTCTGTTCAGACATGTAATTCTCTAAATGTGCCTAAAATATCCCCTTTTATTGTTAAAACAGGCATAAAATGGAACAAGGGCTTCAGATTGGCAATATTATGATATACTTGACATTCCCCCCCCATGAGGGGAGGCCAGGGCCCCCCCCACACCCCGGAACTGAAATTCCTAATGTGGCCCTCGAGTGGACCAGACCAATACAAATTCATTCTCTGATATAAACTGAGTTTTCTGTGAAAATTTCAGCAAGATTGGCCAACTTTAAGAGGTGGTTTGGACTGATCTGGCATTCTATGATATTCTCGCCACCTACACTCCCTGGACCTGTACTTTGGACTAGA
This sequence comes from Sabellastarte sp. h YS-2021, assembly GCA_964017235.1. Lineage (NCBI taxonomy): Eukaryota > Metazoa > Annelida > Polychaeta > Sabellida > Sabellidae > Sabellastarte > Sabellastarte sp. h YS-2021. The sequence continues at coordinate 11,419 of CAXHLB010000529.1, read as the reverse complement.
TATGCATTTCTCAAGGAACACACTGCTAAAATCCATTCAAGTGGCGACTCCTGTAGGACACAATATGGTTTACAACCTTAATTCTGCCTTAACTGAGAAAATATCAGCCTGTCCTGACATAGCCACCTGAGGCTGTATTTTCGCCTTCCTGGACCCTATTTTACACAGATGACACCACTGGTACAACAGATGTAATCCTGAAACCTGTGCAGTCAGATTTAGTATGTGCCAGGTAATATTTGGGCCAAGTTTCCTGGTTACAGAGCAATATTTAGTACTGGTTTGGGCTGATTTACATCTATTTTACACCATTTTAACAGCAATATTTGGGTTAAATATTTTCTGTTCAGACATGTAATTCTCTAAATGTGCCTAAAATATCCCCTTTTATTGTTAAAACAGGCATAAAATGGAACAAGGGCTTCAGATTGGCAATATTATGATATACTTGACATTCCCCCCCATGAGGGGAGGCCAGGGGCCCCCCCACACCCCGGAACTGAAATTCCTAATGTGGCCCTCGAGTGGACCAGACCAATACAAATTCATTCTCTGATATAAACTGAGTTTTCTGTGAAAATTTCAGCAAGATTGGCCAACTTTAAGAGGTGGTTTGGACTGATCTGGCATTCTATGATATTCTCGCCACCTACACTCCCTGGACCTGTACTTTGGACTAGATATGCATTTCTCAAGGAACACACTGCTAAAATCCATTCAAGTGGCGACTCCTGTGGGACACAATATGGTTTACAACCTTAAATCTGCCTTAACTGAGAAAATATCAGCCTGTCCTGACATAGCCACCTGAGGCTGTATTTTCGCCTTCCTGGACCCTATTTTACACAGATGACACCACTGGTACAACAGATGTAATCCTGAAACCTGTGCAGTCAGATTTAGTATGTGCCAGGTAATATTTGGGCCAAGTTTCCTGGTTACAGAGCAATATTTAGTACTGGTTTGGGCTGATTTACATCTATTTTACACCATTTTAACAGCAATATTTGGGTTAAATATTTTCTGTTCAGACATGTAATTCTCTAAATGTGCCTAAAATATCCCCTTTTATTGTTAAAACAGGCATAAAATGGAACAAGGGCTTCAGATTGGCAATATTATGATATACTTGACATTCCCCCCCCATGAGGGGAGGCCAGGGGCCCCCCCACACCCCGGAACTGAAATTCCTAATGTGGCCCTCGAGTGGACCAGACCAATACAAATTCATTCTCTGATATAAACTGAGTTTTCTGTGAAAATTTCAGCAAGATTGGCCAACTTTAAGAGGTGGTTTGGACTGATCTGGCATTCTATGATATTCTCGCCACCTACACTCCCTGGACCTGTACTTTGGACTAGATATGCATTTCTCAAGGAACACACTGCTAAAATCCATTCAAGTGGCGACTCCTGTGGGACACAATATGGTTTACAACCTTAAATCTGCCTTAACTGAGAAAATATCAGCCTGTCCTGACATAGCCACCTGAGGCTGTATTTTCGCCTTCCTGGACCCTATTTTACACAGATGACACCACTGGTACAACAGATGTAATCCTGAAACCTGTGCAGTCAGATTTAGTATGTGCCAGGTAATATTTGGGCCAAGTTTCCTGGTTACAGAGCAATATTTAGTACTGGTTTGGGCTGATTTACATCTATTTTACACCATTTTAACAGCAATATTTGGGTTAAATATTTTCTGTTCAGACATGTAATTCTCTAAATGTGCCTAAAATATCCCCTTTTATTGTTAAAACAGGCATAAAATGGAACAAGGGCTTCAGATTGGCAATATTATGATATACTTGACATTCCCCCCCATGAGGGGAGGCCAGGGGCCCCCCCACACCCCGGAACTGAAATTCCTAATGTGGCCCTCGAGTGGACCAGACCAATACAAATTCATTCTCTGATATAAACTGAGTTTTCTGTGAAAATTTCAGCAAGATTGGCCAACTTTAAGAGGTGGTTTGGACTGATCTGGCATTCTATGATATTCTCGCCACCTACACTCCCTGGACCTGTACTTTGGACTAGATATGCATTTCTCAAGGAACACACTGCTAAAATCCATTCAAGTGGCGACTCCTGTGGGACACAATATGGTTTACAACCTTAAATCTGCCTTAACTGAGAAAATATCAGCCTGTCCTGACATAGCCACCTGAGGCTGTATTTTCGCCTTCCTGGACCCTATTTTACACAGATGACACCACTGGTACAACAGATGTAATCCTGAAACCTGTGCAGTCAGATTTAGTATGTGCCAGGTAATATTTGGGCCAAGTTTCCTGGTTACAGAGCAATATTTAGTACTGGTTTGGGCTGATTTACATCTATTTTACACCATTTTAACAGCAATATTTGGGTTAAATATTTTCTGTTCAGACATGTAATTCTCTAAATGTGCCTAAAATATCCCCTTTTATTGTTAAAACAGGCATAAAATGGAACAAGGGCTTCAGATTGGCAATATTATGATATACTTGACATTCCCCCCCCATGAGGGGAGGCCAGGGCCCCCCCCACACCCCGGAACTGAAATTCCTAATGTGGCCCTCGAGTGGACCAGACCAATACAAATTCATTCTCTGATATAAACTGAGTTTTCTGTGAAAATTTCAGCAAGATTGGCCAACTTTAAGAGGTGGTTTGGACTGATCTGGCATTCTATGATATTCTCGCCACCTACACTCCCTGGACCTGTACTTTGGACTAGATATGCATTTCTCAAGGAACACACTGCTAAAATCCATTCAAGTGGCGACTCCTGTAGGACACAATATGGTTTACAACCTTAATTCTGCCTTAACTGAGAAAATATCAGCCTGTCCTGACATAGCCACCTGAGGCTGTATTTTCGCCTTCCTGGACCCTATTTTACACAGATGACACCACTGGTACAACAGATGTAATCCTGAAACCTGTGCAGTCAGATTTAGTATGTGCCAGGTAATATTTGGGCCAAGTTTCCTGGTTACAGAGCAATATTTAGTACTGGTTTGGGCTGATTTACATCTATTTTACACCATTTTAACAGCAATATTTGGGTTAAATATTTTCTGTTCAGACATGTAATTCTCTAAATGTGCCTAAAATATCCCCTTTTATTGTTAAAACAGGCATAAAATGGAACAAGGGCTTCAGATTGGCAATATTATGATATACTTGACATTCCCCCCCCATGAGGGGAGGCCAGGGCCCCCCCCACACCCCGGAACTGAAATTCCTAATGTGGCCCTCGAGTGGACCAGACCAATACAAATTCATTCTCTGATATAAACTGAGTTTTCTGTGAAAATTTCAGCAAGATTGGCCAACTTTAAGAGGTGGTTTGGACTGATCTGGCATTCTATGATATTCTCGCCACCTACACTCCCTGGACCTGTACTTTGGACTAGATATGCATTTCTCAAGGAACACACTGCTAAAATCCATTCAAGTGGCGACTCCTGTAGGACACAATATGGTTTACAACCTTAATTCTGCCTTAACTGAGAAAATATCAGCCTGTCCTGACATAGCCACCTGAGGCTGTATTTTCGCCTTCCTGGACCCTATTTTACACAGATGACACCACTGGTACAACAGATGTAATCCTGAAACCTGTGCAGTCAGATTTAGTATGTGCCAGGTAATATTTGGGCCAAGTTTCCTGGTTACAGAGCAATATTTAGTACTGGTTTGGGCTGATTTACATCTATTTTACACCATTTTAACAGCAATATTTGGGTTAAATATTTTCTGTTCAGACATGTAATTCTCTAAATGTGCCTAAAATATCCCCTTTTATTGTTAAAACAGGCATAAAATGGAACAAGGGCTTCAGATTGGCAATATTATGATATACTTGACATTCCCCCCCATGAGGGGAGGCCAGGGGCCCCCCCACACCCCGGAACTGAAATTCCTAATGTGGCCCTCGAGTGGACCAGACCAATACAAATTCATTCTCTGATATAAACTGAGTTTTCTGTGAAAATTTCAGCAAGATTGGCCAACTTTAAGAGGTGGTTTGGACTGATCTGGCATTCTATGATATTCTCGCCACCTACACTCCCTGGACCTGTACTTTGGACTAGATATGCATTTCTCAAGGAACACACTGCTAAAATCCATTCAAGTGGCGACTCCTGTGGGACACAATATGGTTTACAACCTTAAATCTGCCTTAACTGAGAAAATATCAGCCTGTCCTGACATAGCCACCTGAGGCTGTATTTTCGCCTTCCTGGACCCTATTTTACACAGATGACACCACTGGTACAACAGATGTAATCCTGAAACCTGTGCAGTCAGATTTAGTATGTGCCAGGTAATATTTGGGCCAAGTTTCCTGGTTACAGAGCAATATTTAGTACTGGTTTGGGCTGATTTACATCTATTTTACACCATTTTAACAGCAATATTTGGGTTAAATATTTTCTGTTCAGACATGTAATTCTCTAAATGTGCCTAAAATATCCCCTTTTATTGTTAAAACAGGCATAAAATGGAACAAGGGCTTCAGATTGGCAATATTATGATATACTTGACATTCCCCCCCCATGAGGGGAGGCCAGGGGCCCCCCCACACCCCGGAACTGAAATTCCTAATGTGGCCCTCGAGTGGACCAGACCAATACAAATTCATTCTCTGATATAAACTGAGTTTTCTGTGAAAATTTCAGCAAGATTGGCCAACTTTAAGAGGTGGTTTGGACTGATCTGGCATTCTATGATATTCTCGCCACCTACACTCCCTGGACCTGTACTTTGGACTAGATATGCATTTCTCAAGGAACACACTGCTAAAATCCATTCAAGTGGCGACTCCTGTGGGACACAATATGGTTTACAACCTTAAATCTGCCTTAACTGAGAAAATATCAGCCTGTCCTGACATAGCCACCTGAGGCTGTATTTTCGCCTTCCTGGACCCTATTTTACACAGATGACACCACTGGTACAACAGATGTAATCCTGAAACCTGTGCAGTCAGATTTAGTATGTGCCAGGTAATATTTGGGCCAAGTTTCCTGGTTACAGAGCAATATTTAGTACTGGTTTGGGCTGATTTACATCTATTTTACACCATTTTAACAGCAATATTTGGGTTAAATATTTTCTGTTCAGACATGTAATTCTCTAAATGTGCCTAAAATATCCCCTTTTATTGTTAAAACAGGCATAAAATGGAACAAGGGCTTCAGATTGGCAATATTATGATATACTTGACATTCCCCCCCATGAGGGGAGGCCAGGGGCCCCCCCACACCCCGGAACTGAAATTCCTAATGTGGCCCTCGAGTGGACCAGACCAATACAAATTCATTCTCTGATATAAACTGAGTTTTCTGTGAAAATTTCAGCAAGATTGGCCAACTTTAAGAGGTGGTTTGGACTGATCTGGCATTCTATGATATTCTCGCCACCTACACTCCCTGGACCTGTACTTTGGACTAGATATGCATTTCTCAAGGAACACACTGCTAAAATCCATTCAAGTGGCGACTCCTGTGGGACACAATATGGTTTACAACCTTAAATCTGCCTTAACTGAGAAAATATCAGCCTGTCCTGACATAGCCACCTGAGGCTGTATTTTCGCCTTCCTGGACCCTATTTTACACAGATGACACCACTGGTACAACAGATGTAATCCTGAAACCTGTGCAGTCAGATTTAGTATGTGCCAGGTAATATTTGGGCCAAGTTTCCTGGTTACAGAGCAATATTTAGTACTGGTTTGGGCTGATTTACATCTATTTTACACCATTTTAACAGCAATATTTGGGTTAAATATTTTCTGTTCAGACATGTAATTCTCTAAATGTGCCTAAAATATCCCCTTTTATTGTTAAAACAGGCATAAAATGGAACAAGGGCTTCAGATTGGCAATATTATGATATACTTGACATTCCCCCCCATGAGGGGAGGCCAGGGGCCCCCCCACACCCCGGAACTGAAATTCCTAATGTGGCCCTCGAGTGGACCAGACCAATACAAATTCATTCTCTGATATAAACTGAGTTTTCTGTGAAAATTTCAGCAAGATTGGCCAACTTTAAGAGGTGGTTTGGACTGATCTGGCATTCTATGATATTCTCGCCACCTACACTCCCTGGACCTGTACTTTGGACTAGATATGCATTTCTCAAGGAACACACTGCTAAAATCCATTCAAGTGGCGACTCCTGTGGGACACAATATGGTTTACAACCTTAAATCTGCCTTAACTGAGAAAATATCAGCCTGTCCTGACATAGCCACCTGAGGCTGTATTTTCGCCTTCCTGGACCCTATTTTACACAGATGACACCACTGGTACAACAGATGTAATCCTGAAACCTGTGCAGTCAGATTTAGTATGTGCCAGGTAATATTTGGGCCAAGTTTCCTGGTTACAGAGCAATATTTAGTACTGGTTTGGGCTGATTTACATCTATTTTACACCATTTTAACAGCAATATTTGGGTTAAATATTTTCTGTTCAGACATGTAATTCTCTAAATGTGCCTAAAATATCCCCTTTTATTGTTAAAACAGGCATAAAATGGAACAAGGGCTTCAGATTGGCAATATTATGATATACTTGACATTCCCCCCCATGAGGGGAGGCCAGGGGCCCCCCCACACCCCGGAACTGAAATTCCTAATGTGGCCCTCGAGTGGACCAGACCAATACAAATTCATTCTCTGATATAAACTGAGTTTTCTGTGAAAATTTCAGCAAGATTGGCCAACTTTAAGAGGTGGTTTGGACTGATCTGGCATTCTATGATATTCTCGCCACCTACACTCCCTGGACCTGTACTTTGGACTAGATATGCATTTCTCAAGGAACACACTGCTAAAATCCATTCAAGTGGCGACTCCTGTGGGACACAATATGGTTTACAACCTTAAATCTGCCTTAACTGAGAAAATATCAGCCTGTCCTGACATAGCCACCTGAGGCTGTATTTTCGCCTTCCTGGACCCTATTTTACACAGATGACACCACTGGTACAACAGATGTAATCCTGAAACCTGTGCAGTCAGATTTAGTATGTGCCAGGTAATATTTGGGCCAAGTTTCCTGGTTACAGAGCAATATTTAGTACTGGTTTGGGCTGATTTACATCTATTTTACACCATTTTAACAGCAATATTTGGGTTAAATATTTTCTGTTCAGACATGTAATTCTCTAAATGTGCCTAAAATATCCCCTTTTATTGTTAAAACAGGCATAAAATGGAACAAGGGCTTCAGATTGGCAATATTATGATATACTTGACATTCCCCCCCATGAGGGGAGGCCAGGGCCCCCCCCCACACCCCGGAACTGAAATTCCTAATGTGGCCCTCGAGTGGACCAGACCAATACAAATTCATTCTCTGATATAAACTGAGTTTTCTGTGAAAATTTCAGCAAGATTGGCCAACTTTAAGAGGTGGTTTGGACTGATCTGGCATTCTATGATATTCTCGCCACCTACACTCCCTGGACCTGTACTTTGGACTAGATATGCATTTCTCAAGGAACACACTGCTAAAATCCATTCAAGTGGCGACTCCTGTGGGACACAATATGGTTTACAACCTTAAATCTGCCTTAACTGAGAAAATATCAGCCTGTCCTGACATAGCCACCTGAGGCTGTATTTTCGCCTTCCTGGACCCTATTTTACACAGATGACACCACTGGTACAACAGATGTAATCCTGAAACCTGTGCAGTCAGATTTAGTATGTGCCAGGTAATATTTGGGCCAAGTTTCCTGGTTACAGAGCAATATTTAGTACTGGTTTGGGCTGATTTACATCTATTTTACACCATTTTAACAGCAATATTTGGGTTAAATATTTTCTGTTCAGACATGTAATTCTCTAAATGTGCCTAAAATATCCCCTTTTATTGTTAAAACAGGCATAAAATGGAACAAGGGCTTCAGATTGGCAATATTATGATATACTTGACATTCCCCCCCATGAGGGGAGGCCAGGGGCCCCCCCACACCCCGGAACTGAAATTCCTAATGTGGCCCTCGAGTGGACCAGACCAATACAAATTCATTCTCTGATATAAACTGAGTTTTCTGTGAAAATTTCAGCAAGATTGGCCAACTTTAAGAGGTGGTTTGGACTGATCTGGCATTCTATGATATTCTCGCCACCTACACTCCCTGGACCTGTACTTTGGACTAGATATGCATTTCTCAAGGAACACACTGCTAAAATCCATTCAAGTGGCGACTCCTGTGGGACACAATATGGTTTACAACCTTAAATCTGCCTTAACTGAGAAAATATCAGCCTGTCCTGACATAGCCACCTGAGGCTGTATTTTCGCCTTCCTGGACCCTATTTTACACAGATGACACCACTGGTACAACAGATGTAATCCTGAAACCTGTGCAGTCAGATTTAGTATGTGCCAGGTAATATTTGGGCCAAGTTTCCTGGTTACAGAGCAATATTTAGTACTGGTTTGGGCTGATTTACATCTATTTTACACCATTTTAACAGCAATATTTGGGTTAAATATTTTCTGTTCAGACATGTAATTCTCTAAATGTGCCTAAAATATCCCCTTTTATTGTTAAAACAGGCATAAAATGGAACAAGGGCTTCAGATTGGCAATATTATGATATACTTGACATTCCCCCCCCATGAGGGGAGGCCAGGGCCCCCCCCACACCCCGGAACTGAAATTCCTAATGTGGCCCTCGAGTGGACCAGACCAATACAAATTCATTCTCTGATATAAACTGAGTTTTCTGTGAAAATTTCAGCAAGATTGGCCAACTTTAAGAGGTGGTTTGGACTGATCTGGCATTCTATGATATTCTCGCCACCTACACTCCCTGGACCTGTACTTTGGACTAGATATGCATTTCTCAAGGAACACACTGCTAAAATCCATTCAAGTGGCGACTCCTGTAGGACACAATATGGTTTACAACCTTAATTCTGCCTTAACTGAGAAAATATCAGCCTGTCCTGACATAGCCACCTGAGGCTGTATTTTCGCCTTCCTGGACCCTATTTTACACAGATGACACCACTGGTACAACAGATGTAATCCTGAAACCTGTGCAGTCAGATTTAGTATGTGCCAGGTAATATTTGGGCCAAGTTTCCTGGTTACAGAGCAATATTTAGTACTGGTTTGGGCTGATTTACATCTATTTTACACCATTTTAACAGCAATATTTGGGTTAAATATTTTCTGTTCAGACATGTAATTCTCTAAATGTGCCTAAAATATCCCCTTTTATTGTTAAAACAGGCATAAAATGGAACAAGGGCTTCAGATTGGCAATATTATGATATACTTGACATTCCCCCCCATGAGGGGAGGCCAGGGGCCCCCCCACACCCCGGAACTGAAATTCCTAATGTGGCCCTCGAGTGGACCAGACCAATACAAATTCATTCTCTGATATAAACTGAGTTTTCTGTGAAAATTTCAGCAAGATTGGCCAACTTTAAGAGGTGGTTTGGACTGATCTGGCATTCTATGATATTCTCGCCACCTACACTCCCTGGACCTGTACTTTGGACTAGATATGCATTTCTCAAGGAACACACTGCTAAAATCCATTCAAGTGGCGACTCCTGTGGGACACAATATGGTTTACAACCTTAAATCTGCCTTAACTGAGAAAATATCAGCCTGTCCTGACATAGCCACCTGAGGCTGTATTTTCGCCTTCCTGGACCCTATTTTACACAGATGACACCACTGGTACAACAGATGTAATCCTGAAACCTGTGCAGTCAGATTTAGTATGTGCCAGGTAATATTTGGGCCAAGTTTCCTGGTTACAGAGCAATATTTAGTACTGGTTTGGGCTGATTTACATCTATTTTACACCATTTTAACAGCAATATTTGGGTTAAATATTTTCTGTTCAGACATGTAATTCTCTAAATGTGCCTAAAATATCCCCTTTTATTGTTAAAACAGGCATAAAATGGAACAAGGGCTTCAGATTGGCAATATTATGATATACTTGACATTCCCCCCCCATGAGGGGAGGCCAGGGGCCCCCCCACACCCCGGAACTGAAATTCCTAATGTGGCCCTCGAGTGGACCAGACCAATACAAATTCATTCTCTGATATAAACTGAGTTTTCTGTGAAAATTTCAGCAAGATTGGCCAACTTTAAGAGGTGGTTTGGACTGATCTGGCATTCTATGATATTCTCGCCACCTACACTCCCTGGACCTGTACTTTGGACTAGATATGCATTTCTCAAGGAACACACTGCTAAAATCCATTCAAGTGGCGACTCCTGTGGGACACAATATGGTTTACAACCTTAAATCTGCCTTAACTGAGAAAATATCAGCCTGTCCTGACATAGCCACCTGAGGCTGTATTTTCGCCTTCCTGGACCCTATTTTACACAGATGACACCACTGGTACAACAGATGTAATCCTGAAACCTGTGCAGTCAGATTTAGTATGTGCCAGGTAATATTTGGGCCAAGTTTCCTGGTTACAGAGCAATATTTAGTACTGGTTTGGGCTGATTTACATCTATTTTACACCATTTTAACAGCAATATTTGGGTTAAATATTTTCTGTTCAGACATGTAATTCTCTAAATGTGCCTAAAATATCCCCTTTTATTGTTAAAACAGGCATAAAATGGAACAAGGGCTTCAGATTGGCAATATTATGATATACTTGACATTCCCCCCCATGAGGGGAGGCCAGGGGCCCCCCCACACCCCGGAACTGAAATTCCTAATGTGGCCCTCGAGTGGACCAGACCAATACAAATTCATTCTCTGATATAAACTGAGTTTTCTGTGAAAATTTCAGCAAGATTGGCCAACTTTAAGAGGTGGTTTGGACTGATCTGGCATTCTATGATATTCTCGCCACCTACACTCCCTGGACCTGTACTTTGGACTAGATATGCATTTCTCAAGGAACACACTGCTAAAATCCATTCAAGTGGCGACTCCTGTGGGACACAATATGGTTTACAACCTTAAATCTGCCTTAACTGAGAAAATATCAGCCTGTCCTGACATAGCCACCTGAGGCTGTATTTTCGCCTTCCTGGACCCTATTTTACACAGATGACACCACTGGTACAACAGATGTAATCCTGAAACCTGTGCAGTCAGATTTAGTATGTGCCAGGTAATATTTGGGCCAAGTTTCCTGGTTACAGAGCAATATTTAGTACTGGTTTGGGCTGATTTACATCTATTTTACACCATTTTAACAGCAATATTTGGGTTAAATATTTTCTGTTCAGACATGTAATTCTCTAAATGTGCCTAAAATATCCCCTTTTATTGTTAAAACAGGCATAAAATGGAACAAGGGCTTCAGATTGGCAATATTATGATATACTTGACATTCCCCCCCATGAGGGGAGGCCAGGGGCCCCCCCACACCCCGGAACTGAAATTCCTAATGTG
>CAXHLB010000528.1:0-28201 GCA_964017235.1 Sabellastarte sp. h YS-2021 | reverse complement strand
GTACTTTGAATCCTTCAACAATCAACATATACATACATATATATACTATACTCAACGTAAAAAAAGCTTGTATAATTGGCGAACATATAACTAAACGAAATTCGCTCTTTATGTACTAAACTATAAGCTCTAGGCCCAGGCCCCAGAAAAGGCCTCGGCCCTGTGATAAGCAGATGCCCATTCTTTCCCTCTATTTTTGTTCTGTTTTTAGCAAAACGGTGCAATATTTTTTTACTCTATCTCTTTTCCCCTCTTTTTCCCGTGTAATGTCAGTAATGTATTATGTACTTATTTAGTAATTGGATTTTTTGTTTTTTTTTCTATCATGATGCATTTTGATGCATGCGGCACACAGCGAGTATGTTTTAAACTAGTTTATCTTTTTTTCTTTAAGTAAGGTAATTGTTGTACAGTATTTCTGGGTTATGTTTTATTTTTGTTGTTGTAAACTTATTCCCATGACCACACATATGCAAAGGCATATTTTTGCATTTTCAATTCGCCCAAGCTTTACTTCTTTATTTCATAACTGCGAACCTCCCTCCCTTTCTTTGGCCACAATTGAAAAATGGAACTGTACAGGATTTTTTTTTGCAAAAAAAGTCTAACTTTACAATTATATATGTGTTTTTATGCCGAAGTATGATTACATTTTCTCTTCAGCTATTCTATAAATATATAAAAATAATATATTATATATTTAGTGTCTGTATAATATACATTCCATGAAAAATAAATTTCGTTTTCTCTCTCTTTCTTGCTGTTGTGGTCTCTCCTTTTTCGTTAAAGTTCTTCAAAGGATTTGCTGTTTTTTGCATGTGTTGTGTAAATTCTAAAAATAGAATTTTGCACGCAACGCACGCAGACACGGCTCCTAAGAATGGCTTTCTAATCCTCTCTCGCTTATGGAGCCCCAGGTTTTTTTGGGAAAAAAACGGGTGCTGCCTTTCTGTTCACTGTCAAGGCCCTATAGGGCTTGCACGCAAATACTTCGAGCCACCAAATTCCAATAGATGGCATCACTGTTACACAGTCCTTTCCATTTTCATTCTACTCACTTATGCGTTACGAGCAGCTTCTACAATTGGTAATGAGTACAGTCTACACGTAGTAGTCTTGAATTGGGCCAAAAAATGTTTGCCGATTTTGCATATTTCACTCTAAACCAACAGACGTCCAATAGCACGTCATCCCAAAGCACTTGCAGTGCAACCGACTTTGGTAGTAGTACTCTCATCACTACCTTCACATGCAAAACTGACAATTTCCACGCAAATGATCTTAGATTAGTAACTGCAATAATTTGGTGTTTCTTTACAAAGCTTTTTAAGGGAAAATATGAAGTAGCCTACAAACGAATCCGTGTTTTTGTAATAATATCTGGTTTAAGAATCGTGGGAACTTTTTTTTCGGTCGGTCACTGCAGATCTTTTTAAGGGGTAATGTTCACAGTCCAAACAAGGCAGAAACAGCGCCATCTATTATGCTGGGGAACAATTAGTTGCTTAATCTGAATGTAAAAGCCCTATTGTAGTATATGTATCGATATTGTGTACTATACTGTACATGCAATGACACCAGAATGTAAGACGCCCACGCATGGAGCAACGGAGATGGCGTCGAGCGCAGTTTGCGGAAGTTTCCACACGAAATGGAGCAAACATTTATTTTGAAGGATTGCCATCATCTCGCTACCAAGAGGCGAGAGTGAGGTCATAGTACGTTTTCACGATGCAACTTTAGTAGCAGCAGTTGTAGTATAAGACGGGCTTTAGAGAACATCATTATAGGAACAAGTTGGCATCCGCCGCTGGTTTTGTGCTGTCGTATACCACAACTACTACTATACCAATGGCGAGAACCATTTTCAATGAAAGGGAAAATAAACCAAGCCTTTGTTCCCTGGGTTTTGTTGCGAAGGTCTTTTGAGGAGAAGAAATGTTTGTGACGTCACACGCGCAATGGTTTATTGTAGTAGTAGTAGAAATTGAATAGTGGTGGAGGGCTCCATGTCTAACTGTGGAATATTCTGGAAGGCTCGGCGCGCGCAGAAGGAAATCCTCGGACTTCTATGATGCAATCGAATTTTTTGGTTGATGATTGTGCATCCCTCAACAGGGATCCTTCTAGAAACACGTCACAAACATCAGCATAAAAAAGGGAGAGTCGTCTTTGGGCATTTGCGTTCTGCTTCAAGCATTTGGTCTTTCTGTTCGCCGCATTTCTTATCTCGGATTCACTGTTAAGCACATATCAGTCACCTTATGGAAACGACCAATCATTTCCAGAACCTTCAACTGTGCGGTTTTAAATACCTACTGCGTGCGTACTATGGTTTTTACAAGTTAAAGCAAGTGGGCTTTCACTTTCACTGTACTGTATAAATTGATAAAACTCTGGAAAAAGCACGCGAAGGTTTTTAAAGGCTTTTGTTTAGTTTCAATATGCCTGAGCTGAACCTATTTTGGTCTTTTTTGAAGCTCACATATTTTTACTATACTACTACTGTCTAAGAGCAATTTAAAAGCAAATGCAGCTATCTCCGAGGGAAAACTTATTGGCCCGACGCTATTTCGGATTGTAACGCCGTTGTTGAATACAGGTAGGCACTGAATTCTTCCAATTAGTAGTACAAAGACATCTGGTGGTAGTACGTCTACTTCAGTGTATTACTCTGACTAAAAATAGAAGCTTTCTTCTACCAAGGAGGTTTTTATGTGGTCTTCTGTTGTGACGTAATTCGTGACGTCATCGTGTGCATGCAGCACTCAAGGGCAACTGCATGCTTTTCTTCCTCCCTCAAAAATGTGAGAAAACGAAATGACAAAAAATGATGCATTAATCGTTTATGTCAAAAATGTGATCTTTTCTTTTTTAAAAAAGCAACGCGAAGGGATTCAGAATGGATCAGAAGAGTCGGTAAATGACAGCCTTTGTAGTACACAAAGAATGGAATTTCACAGAAAAAGTAGTATGGAACTTTCCTTCAACTTCGATGCACGGCAAAAAGCATCGCAACAAATTCTCTTTTCCATTGCCCAACCAGAAAGCTCCGACGGGAGATTTAACATATAATTTTTATGCCATGCACACACACCATGGGAGTAATGGCAACAAATATGTGTGCTTAAGAATCTAATGACATAATTACAGCAATAAGTTAAACAAGAGAGACTTGTGGGGGAGCTTGCATGTGGTACTACAAATATACCGCCTTCGCCGCCGACGCAAGTCCCGTCGACTTGGAGGACACCGAGGCCTCGCACTCATTTTGCCTTCTTCTTCTCTAAGGATGTTGGCGCCGTTTTTCCCCAATTCCGGCCTTTATTCTTCTTTTTCTTGTTGTTGTCGACCTTGTGCATGCTACCAGAATGAGGAAGTAGATATCTGGCATCCTAGCCGATAACAACACCTCTTCATCGGTGGAAAACAAAGTGAAAGTGTTTTTTTTTAAATCCATCGTGCTTTTGGGACTGAAGGTGTATTTAATTTTTCTGCCCTGATACTTCCAACGAAACATTTAAACATCAATTGACTTCAAATAAATCATTTCACACCGAATTAATCGGCTTGAGAATTTGGAGGAAAATGTTTAGGGAAAATTCCAGTCCATTGACCTCTATTCACGTCGAACCACAAGTTGGAACTTAATTTATAGACTGGCCACCAAAACAAGTTGATTATGCCATGGCCTTACAGAATGCTATGTAAGCGTATGAATGTGCTATTGTTGTAAGTAATTTAAAAATCAAAAAAGTGAGTCCCTTCTGGTGGTTCAAATTGGCCAGTCTTATACCAATAATTACTTCATCTGAAAACAGTAATAGTATAAGCTTCAAAGCTTTCAATTACAAGTTACTACGTAAAACTTGATTTTTTATAGTACGTATAGTTGAACCAAGTTTAACGCTGATTCTGGTGGTAATTTTGACGGAGCAGAGCTGGTAGGCTGGCTCCCCTTAATAGACACATTGACCCATAGCATTTAGCATTTAGCATTTAGCAGAGAAAATGAAGATGGGTTCGTTTATGTAAGCTTTGAAATTGGTCAGCTCTTTTGTCTAAGAAATTTGAAATCAGGACAATCGACATGGTTAACTCGGCAATTGTAACAATACGACTTTTGAGCACAGGAAGCTGCATATGTAAGGCAGCAGCAGGCATTGAAGGTCGAATTCTAAAAATAGAAGACACCCACCACGCACAAGGCCGCCAAAGCTTTTACCTAAATAAGGCTGGCACACAGAACAGTGACCTTCAAACCTGTGTAATAAAAAGGGGGGATTTCTAAATATCACATTGGAAACAATCCTCATGTAAACATTTAGCAGTCGTTGAAAGCAGCTACTAATTAATGTCTTGTTATTATTATTATTTGCACCCTAATAACTCTAGCACACGACACGTGTCAAACACGCGATAGGTACGTAGTATGTGTAGTATACGTTTACAGTTCTTAAAAGAGTAAAGTATTGAATTAAAGTGAAGTAATAGTATATGTTTTCAAAAGGCCGACAGAGTTTAATGTTCAATTGTTAGTAAGGAGCAAAATTCAGCGAAAACTCAGAGAGTTATAATAGTTATTATTCAACTGCTGCCATAGCAAAGAACATGAAATATTGCTCAACACAGCATAATGAGGCCAAAGTAATTAATTATTCTTGTGATTTTGTTTTAACAAAATCATCTTTTCAAGCACTGGTATGTGTATGCAAAATGAAGTGCAGACATGATATTTCCACAGAAAATGCAAGTTTAAGAAGATATAGAACTAAAAATGTGTGTTCTTGTTAGGCTTCACATCCTAAAAAAATACAACAGGGAAGCCACGAAGCGCGGATATGCGACACTTTGCTTACTGCTATGAAAATTATAATCTGTTATTTTTCTTAAAACACTAATCCTTATATTTGTGACATTGTCAGCAAAAAAACCGGATGGGAAACCATGCTTCCTATCAGCCATTTGTATATAAATTCGTAT
Organism: Sabellastarte sp. h YS-2021; assembly: GCA_964017235.1. Classification (NCBI taxonomy): domain Eukaryota; kingdom Metazoa; phylum Annelida; class Polychaeta; order Sabellida; family Sabellidae; genus Sabellastarte; species Sabellastarte sp. h YS-2021. The sequence goes on along the minus strand of CAXHLB010000528.1, from coordinate 23,218 downwards.
GGTTTCGTGAAATCATTCGTCAGTTCTCAAACAGGTCAAGAAGAGAGAAGAACAAAAGCTAAAAAAATGTGATTTTCAGTTACTGCTTTCACAGCGCAAAAATCAGGCACTGGTTTCTTGTGCGTGTGACAGCGGCTATTGCGAATCCGTTCAATCGTCGAAACAAAACATCATTGGATCAGGGAGTATCTCGTTCTTACATAAACACAAATTGTCAATCCATCGAAGAAACCAAGACAGCGTTTCAATTTGCCGCCAATTACTATCACTATTAATAGGCAATTGACTTTAGAACTAATCTGGATGTTTAGAAAAGTGCAATTACAATTATAATTTAGTGTCAGTCGCAGTCAACATCTCTTTCTATTTGTCCTATTCAACAAATGACGATGCAATTTTGTAAATCTTTTTCAGTCACCTTGGCAACACCAAAGACGAACTTGAAGAAGTGTGAAATAATCATGCAAACACCATATTATATTACTACTATTATGTACTACTACTACGAAAGATTTGCAAATAAACTACATTAATTAAAAGTCGCTTTTGTCTCCGTCTAATTTTGTCGAATCGCGGTTAAAATTAGTAGTAAAACAACCTTTATGAGTAATAAGAATATTTAAAAAAACCAGTTTTGCATTTGTAAGGTTTCGGACATTTGCAATATTACGAAAACACTATTTCAGAAAAATCCTCTCAAACTTGTATATCTAAATCGACGGTTCCTCGTGAAATTGATTGAAAGCTCGAAATCTAAACGAATTTGAGCCAGGCTGAAATGCATGTCTCCTACTATGAATTTCGCAGGAAAAAAGGCCTACTTCCCGGGGTATAAATTGGACAATTGCAAATGTGCATGGAAACAAAGGAACTTGAAATAGTACTATTATATACTTTTCCTTTTGGGTTCTATAATCAACCGCTTTGTCCTTGAGGCTATTTTTGTCCATAGAAACACCATTCTTCGTGTGGCCTTAAAGAAGGTTGCTTGATAAAAGCTCTTCTACCACTATAAAGTTTATTGGTAGTAGGAGGTAACGCGCTGAGGCATAATTTAATACTACATACAATAAATTGACGGCCTCGAAAAAATGTGATCTGATTTCATTTTCTAAAGAAATTATTCGATTTCCACAAATAGAAAACACACATTTTACGTACGTAATGTCAGGGAGGATGTGAAAGGTTGGGAGATTTCTAAAATCAACAAACTACCGACAGCCGCGCCTCCGTTACAAAAAAGGCCATCGTTAGACGGAAAAGAAGTTTGTTGAAAGAACTTCGAGTATGTTAGATTCATCTTTGTTAAAATTGGAAAGGCATCCACCTGTACATCCATTGAAGTTAAACAACGAAGGCTTTGATAAAGGTGTAATCCATTACCTATATTGGTTTCCCTTCTGAGGAAGAAGTAAATTTAATTTTCTTTTTTAACTCAAGAATGTATTTGGTTAACACTTCGGATTTCTACATGTTTTTTTTACATCTCATAAGGATTCGGCAACATTAATTCTGGTTTATCGTAACCCATCTCATCCGGAGTCAAAATGCCCAACTCGTCCAAGGTTGGTCGCAATTCCTGTAAAAAAGTGAGTTTAGTTTGATTAATTCTTTAACGACAAAATTTGATTGCAATTCGTTGAGCCTTCCAAAATCAGTCAAAATGCTTGGCAAGCAGATGGTTCACTTGCAGCTTACACTATTTGGCAGCGTGAAACACTAAGATGCAACCAAACAATTGGGAAAGCGCATGTTTGATCAGCTGGTGAATACTTATGAGTGCTGCAAATGTTTCTGGATTCCTAAAGTTACGAACCTGAATCATGTATGGCCAAATTTCCTTCTCTTTTGGCCCACACTTATTCTTGATCACTTCCAAAAAGCGAGTTGTGAGGGCATAATCGTTGATTCTTCTGCAAGCTCTTAAGGCGGCAGCAACGATCTTGGGTTCTGGAACCAAATCCATGCCAGTCAGATCGTGCATGGCCTTACGAACCTCCCAGCCGTCAATGTCTGGTCGGTTAAAGTAAGCCTCGTAGCGAGCATCAAATTCTTCATCGGTCTCATCGACTTTTGAACTCATGAGCCGAACACCTAAAAATAATGTATGACAATTTTGTAACGTTCTCACGAAGCCTTCCACCTACCACTCAATTTGACAGGGTTGTTGGACACCCGTTGGAGGCCAGGGACCAGAGATCTGAAGGCTGCACGCAACATGACGGCGGAATTTATGTCCTAAAGGCCTTCAAACTCAAACAAATTACCAGAATGGACGACGGTCAAGGGTGTTCAAGCTCAGGCTAGATAGCTTCGAACAAAATAGGATAATTGGTGCCCAATAATAAGAACCAAAACGTAGATAGTTGATTCGAGAATGCTGCAAAGAAACGAAATGAACATGGCTGATGGCAAGGTACGTTACGTATGTATAGCACACGTTAGTACGACTTGCTACATAAGCAGCATAATTAGTTACACAAAAATATCAACAGATGGACTATGCTAGGTGTAGGTACATTTGACCCGCCAAAATTTGAATATGTAGCAAATTTACTTAAGACGACCACGGTAAATTAATCTTTAAAAATTTAACACATTTTGATGTGATGGTCGTCATGTTATGGCTTCTCTGGCTGCTAGAAGAGTTGATATTTGCAAATCCAAATGAAAATCATCCACTTGTTTGGCAATTTTGTCCAGAATTAGCCTTTAAAGTCAATCAAATTTTATGAAGTAAAATACATAAGCATCAATTTTATTTTGCTAAAATTATGATTGAAGCAACCCATAATATTACTAGAAATTGAAGGTATAGTCATCCTGCACCAAAAATACGTCCACTACGTGCATAAAAAGCATAACACTAATTTGAATTTCGCGCCATTTGTCCCTACACCTAAACATTACTAACGCCATCTACAACGTGAATTTCGCGCAAGCGGCTCGCAGCTGTAGTAACGTGTGCCACAACAGAAGCCGATTATGAAAGAAGGAAAATGTGTTATAGTTGTAGTAGACGTCTATGAATTATGAAAAGCATACCTTGCATTTTGAAAATAAACCCGCTAAGGTTGACTCTTTGACACTGGATCCGAAGCTGTTAACGACTTAAAGATGACAGATAGGACGGTCAGATTGGAGCAACTGGACGCTTTTCACAAAATATTGATGAAGTTCACCAAAGTGGACGATTTAACCTATTTAGCCTCAAGATTGTTTCAGAAACTACCCTCGGTATGTCACGTAGACGAGCGTTACGTCAATTCATTTAAAACGCTTTTCTTCTCGTTCCAGACAGAAAATGACGTTCAAAAAATATTGGATGAGAATTATGCTGCAGATCGAGCCGGAGAACTACGACTGTACATTGCCAACATGGTCAGAGAAGCCACAAGACCCAACTCAGAGTTGCAGCCGATGTTGCCCAGGCACCTCGAAAAATACTCTGCATTTTGCGACATTCACTTTAAGTTCTTACACATGGACACCATTAAGTGGCATACATTCGTTCTGCTTGATTACCAACCGGCGATTCACGACCTCGACCAAGAAAAACCGGTTCACATCGAAGACATTCAAAAAAAAATTTTGAAGCGGCTCAACAAGTCCGAAAACTTTGGTTTCGTCTCCGTTCAATTCGAAATTGACGTCAAACAGCGTCTGGAAAAGGAGATGCTCGTGCTACGCATAGCCACTGTTGCCCCTTACAAACGCTTAGACAAAGACCAATTGGAAACCAAAGCCATGAGGGCTTCACCAACCTTCTACGCCTATTTCCCCGGTGAGCCCTACTTTTACGCCAGCTCACTCGATCCCAGTAAACATCAATGTCAAGCAATTGTGCAAACGCTCAAATGCACGGGTTATTCGCCTGTTCCCTTGAGTGGAAACAGCCTGGAAAGTCTGAGGCAGTTGCGATTGTCAAGACACAATCAGAACGCTAAAGAACCGGAGTTCAAGGTTCCGCTGCCAAATCTCCAGACTTTTGAAGTTAGCTTTCAAAACAAGATAGATGCTCTTCCCCTTCAACATCCTGACACGACGGTCATGACCAACAACGATTTCTCGGACGACTTTTCATGTACTTTGACCTTCAAGGGGACCGATGTTTTAAAGGGATTTGACAACGCTTGTAAAAAGGGCTTTATAGAAAAACCATTTCCTAATTGGATAATAAACGCCCCTATTCGAGGACGAAACGTCGTCTCAACCACAAGAAAAAAACCTTCGGATGAGGCTTCTGTCGCTCCAAGCGATTTGACTGCCATTAATGGCTAAACACCCGGACCTCTATGGACCACATTGAAACGCTGTCATAAGACACAGCCGAGTCGCACAGGATCAATAAACCCTTTTGTTTGCCTCCCAGTCTCGGAAAAAAAAATCAGATTTGGGGTTACAATATAATATATATGAAATCAAACCTGCTTCTTCTTCGATATCCTCCTCCTCCCCCTCTTTTTATTTCCAAATTTATGAATATTGAACCCCATAGCGTCTCAGGGAACGCGTACCGTCCCCACATCCTGTTTCCATCCTCTCCATTCATAAGATATACTACAATATTCATGAGAAAAGAAAGAAATATATATATCATAATTAACCTAATTTCATGTGCTAAAATTTTTTTGTTATACTAATTAATGCGATGGTACTCATTTCTGTTTTTCCCTGGCGGTGTAACTTTGACTTCGGCCCAAATCTGGATTCCCTTTGGCGATTTAAATTAGATGAGATAGTGATTGTTGCATACACAAGGATGACATAATTCGGCTGGAAGGCAATCCTGATTGATTGTTTTCAAGGAAAGAGTGATGATTGCCCAACCTACTATTCGTGTCACAGTTTCGGGGCCCAGTATATTGCCGGCAAGTCATTGTAGATTGTCTTGATTTTCGAATCCCTCTACGCAATTCAGGCAAACCATGCGACAGAGTACTTTGGAAAATGGAGATTTATTGCAGCACAGCCAGCTGGTTTTTTTCCTCTTTTCTTTTCACAAAAAGCATCCACACCCTCTCCAGATAAATCCTGTGATAAAGAATGCCGCACTTTTGCTTTCTCACTTTTCCCCAGGCCAAAAAAACCCTCGTCCTCGTCGAAAAAATTTGCATTGGTGGCCATTCCTTCCTCCTCTTGCAAAAAAATGTTTATGAAGCTGGCAAAGCTGAATAATATTTTCCACAGGAGAGCGGAAGAAACAGAGACATTTGATGTAAAAAGGGGGTATATTTAGTATAACTCAATTATAGATAATCTTTAGTTCGCTCACTATTCTTTGCCTCGCAGCATTCTTTAGCGAATTGAACCAAAATCAAATATACAGGGAAATCTCTTCTATTTTTGTGAAGAGAAAAAATTGATGCAATTATGCTGACGAAATTCTGACACGTCAACACAATTTTTTGATTGTTATAAAAATACCTCTCTTCCTTCTTGCCATCACTCAAAGATTTTTTGAAATATACGTTCGAGAGACTGAGATTGAATGGGGGCTTTATTCGACGAGGGGACCACATCGAGAGGAGGAAGGGTTACGTAGTTGTTATGCATGAAGAGTTCAACTTTGATGTCGATATACTGCTCGTATTTCTTTCAGCTTGATAGGTTGGTTTGGTCCATCGTTTCGTGGCAGGAAAACAGGCCGAGTAGAGCTTTTTAACGCACGGACGGATTTGCTTTTTAAGGTTGCACAAAACCTGGTGTGCAGCCATGGACGAGACAGCCATCAACAACTTGCCCTTATTCAAGTTGGCATAATTTGTTTGCAAACAATGATCTCAATGGTATTCAAAGAAACTTAAATCAACATAATCGATGACCTTTCTGAACTCTATCAGGTCTCGTAGGTTTATGTGATATAGTAGTTGGCTGGCTTTTTTGACCGAGGTCTAGGCCTTTAGGAATGCATTAAAAGAATTTTGGGTGATAAGTGAGTTCTACTATAGCAAAGTCTAGGAAAAGGAAGGCATAAGAGGTGTATAACATGGGTGAGCAAGGGGGTGTAGGCCCCCACCTGTTTCGATTTGTTATGACTCCACCCCCTCGAGAAGGGCTTTTTGACCCCCTCGCTGGATTTTGGATTTTTGGCTGATGAGGTTTTTTTAAGAATTTTTTTTTGAAAATCTGACCTCCCAAAAAAATTTTTCACCGGCTCCTGCCGGCCAAAATTTTTTCTCAGAAATCGCTAAATCATGCAATTTTAGCGTACAATTGGTGATTTTTAAAAATTTGCTACAACCCTTGACACCCCCTGAAAAAAAATTTATGACCCCCCCTCTAATTTAATATTTCTTACCCTGTGCGATTATAGCAAGTCCTCATTACTGTTGAACTCACAGGATTGGCAAATACAAGTACACAATAACTACGTATATGTAAGAAACAGTCAATTTTGGTCAACTTGAGCCAAGCGTTTTTCCTTATGGGTTTCTGCTACTACAAATAAAAAGAATACTGGTCGAAAAGTTAAATACAGGGAATCACAGGGAATAAGTGCCCAGTGTTGCCACAAAAGTTCAAAATATTCCAACATTATTATAAGCGAATTCTCACTTACTAATTCTGGAATGAGTGTGAATAATTCTTATGATATTGGCACTTTCCAATTTATTTTTGGCCCTGTGGAGTGTGGACGTCACAACTTAATTTCGCCTAAAAGCAACTTAATCCTTGTACGTAACTTTTCGACCAGTTTTCTCTTGAGCTGCACGCAAAATGTATGCAAGGGATAGGGATGCAAGGTATGTAGTTTAAACTGTTTTGCGTAGAAAGACATTCAAGATCAAAGTTTTTTTATCCCATCGTTGACTATTATTTTGCATGCATCAATTGTATTTATATTGTATTGATTAGTACTCCAGCACAAATCCTATCATAAAAAGACATAAATGTCGGGAAATGTGTGACACTGTGACAAGAAAGAGAAACTGTCACCGTCAAATGTCTGACGACAAAAAAGCACCGGCAAATGTCAGTTGCTAAAAAAGTAAACAAATCAATTTTTTGAAGCGAACGTTCGCTTGGAACGTGCGTGCGATTTCTTGCAATTTTTTGATCAGCATCGAATCATTTCTTTTATGTAGCATGTGGTCATTTATCTTATTTTAGAAATAAGCACCAACATAATACAGCCATAAAGATATATTTAGGGCCGCTACTGCATATTTGCAAACCTACTGTCTTTCGACTACTACCATCACCAAAGTCTACTATAGTTTAAGCATTCCTCAAAAACCTTTAGGTTAAGCTCTTATACACGTACACGACTTTTTAAACTAAAGCTTTTAAAAGCTACAGTCAGGACCTTTTATTTCGGTCGGTCGAAATATCTCGGCCCTGGTTGGTTGTATCAAAAAAACTAAGGGCACTTTATGAAGTCCAACTTCTCGAGACCTTTCAGATTCAACAACTGGATCTCCACTAAACAGTACCAGAAAAAAGTTACAGAGACCAACGCTCAAAAAATCCTAGACCGTACCCTGAAAATGGCATTTTTCACCCCATGATTTCTTGGGTTTACAACAATCATTGTGTAATATTAATTTTTCATTTGGTATTTTTATGAGCAAATATCAAAGAAAAAACTTGCTGAAATGTACCACGGTGATGGCAGAATCAACCAAAGTGGTCGATTTTGATGGCATCTTTTTGACAGCAAATTTCGCACAGTAAACGTGATTTTTGGCTGAAACCAACCATACCAGAGAAATTTCACATCTTTTGGGGATGAGATGAGCAAAAAATTTTTGCAATTATCTTTGACGGTTTTGATACACAAAAGAAACACTTTCACCTGGTCAGCGATTTTTTTGCGCTCAACTTTATTTAACAAAAGTTTCTCCTAGAGAGCTGAAATATGGTTCAGTACAAGCGGAATGGTCGATGGACATAATAAAGTGACCTTAGTTTTTCGATAAGACCAACAGGAGCCGAGATATTTTGAAGTGACCGAAATAAATGGTCCAGACTGTACTATGACGAAGAATTTTTCATTACATTAGTAGAAAGGGTACTAACCTTGTTTCTGCATCGGTTGGTGCTTTTCGAAACATTTTGATGAACCCGTCAAAAACGGCGTCGGAAGATCGGATTGTACAATTTATTTCGACATTTCTTTACTCCTGTCATGGCTTTTTGCTACATTATATAGATCTTAAGATAGGTAGGCTTTGAATGGAAACTTGTTGGAAAACTGACGCCAAAGGACTTTATTTACAAAGTCCGTTTGCCAGATAGCATAAAAAGTGATTATGGCGATACAGATAGCTCAAAATGATTATTTTAACGCAAATACCTTGCCAAGACTTGGATTTTAAAAAGGCATCACTTTTGTTTCACTCACGTTTTTCATCCATTCTTTCAACTACGACCGTCATCGTCATCTGCTGTTGTCAACTCGAAAATCTCCCTGGCTTCACTTTTTTCAGGGCAAAATTTTGCTAATTTAATTTGCTTTGAGGGGATTTGGAATTCCGTTTTAAATGTTGAGCTTGTCAAAGTTACTAAAATGCCTAAAAAGTTAACATTAAAAATGCTTGAGATGTATTTGACAAATTTTGTTTCAACAAAGATGGGGGAGACTTGGGGGACGTCATACCAATAAAATATATTTATTCATTCTGGACGTACGAAATTGCTTTCCCAGAAATCCTCACAGACACATGCATATTCCGACACATCCTTTTCCTAAAGGTTGATGATGTCATTCAAATTTGTGTCGAAATAAAAAATACATTCAATCAAAATAAAATCAAGTTTTAGAGCTTTCCTCACCTCGTTCACAACGGGAAGGATTCATTAAATCCCTTTCAAAATGATGGAAAGATCTGAGGAAAAAAATAACCGTTGCCAATCTTGCACAATTCTCGGAAGGAGGCTCATAAAATGCACACAATTGCTGGGCAATGGTCGAGCATAATGAGTTAAGCCAGTGCCTTATGATAAAAAAAAATCTTGGGTCATTTTGGATAATTCCCTGGCTTTTGCGGTCGTGGGCTCAAGCGAGCGTTTTTTTCTGGTTCTTTTACTTTGCAGAGAAAGAGACTGGTAATTTATTCACGAAAAACCAAGACTTTTAAATTGGATTAATTAAGCTGAGATTCTCTTCTTCTCTGCACCCTTTTTCTTCATGTACACACTACTTAATATATATTATTCTCTCTATACTACATTGTGGCTCCCTCACTGTTTAAACTTCAAATATAAACGCCTTTTCTTCTGCCCCATAAATTATAACTATCTTATAAAACTCCTGCTGGGATATATGATTATGTATGCCAACAGAACTAATCGACACTAATTGGTACACCTTGATCTTTTGACGTTTGCACTAATTAATTACACTTTGTTTTTTATACGGAAAAAAGAGGGGCTTTTCCCCAAAAAATAACTACTGTAAGCACTTAAACTTTCATTTGTTATTTTAGGATTTAGCACTAATAGGACATATGTTGGCAGGTCTTACCATGGGTGAGCAAGCACTTTTATGTAGCTCAGTGGGGGTCGCAAAATTTTCATTTATGAACATTAAAATGTATTTTTGTTAGAAGGGGTTCTTGTAAAAAGTTGTTAATCAAGATTCGGATTCAAAATGGGACTACTATGTAGGGGGTTTGGGATCATAAAATAATTAAAGCAGAGGCCTCATTGATCCCCAAGACACCCCTTTTCTCAATCATGGGTTGCCCCCCCCCAAGATAAACCCTGTTAAAGACGAAAAGACGGCAGTATGAAGTTGCTGCAGTAATTTTCGGTTGCCTCTCCACCTTGGTTATTCTTGATTTTGGACTGAGTGCCAACCAAGCGCGAAAGAAAGGCCTTTGATTCAGTCAGCAAGTAGTAGTAGGTCTAAAACAAACTGCTTTGTTGTGAGTTGAAGTGGAAAAAAGGGGGGTCGTCTTACATCTAATCAGGCCCAAGGAGAATCAAATCTATTGGCAGGCGACCCATCTGTCATCTTCGACCCATGTGGTAGTCAATGCCATTCTTTTCGTGTGCATTATTTGTCCTCAAACCATGCACCGAAAAAAAGCTGTTTGGGTTCTGCCTCTCATTCTCATGCTTGCAGCAGAATTCTCCCAAACCCTAAACGCTTTCCACGAGACTTTATATTTTCTCGATACTTTTTTGTAGTGCTTAAGCTTGTGTACTACTTTAGGCCGTTGTATTTAAAGGCCCCTATCGTCGGATCAGCGGAAGTGGTCGCTCGAAACCATAACTGCGCGTGCAGTTTACAATATATACTATAGTAGTGGTGATTGAATTCATGGTGAAACACACGTTACTCCCGCCGTTATTAAAAGACGGGAAGAGTGCCACTTCAAAACGGTCAATTACTTGCCTCTGTTTTCCACTGCACCAAGCCTTGGGCGAATGTCCCCTTTAGTAGAGCCTGCCTGCCCAAGAACAAGTGGGCCTCAAATGCTTATTCTTTTGGCTAAACTGCTTATTAGCAAAGCAAAGTAAAACTTAAAAAAGGAATTCACTGCAACGTTGTTTTGATTTGTTTTTTCGGGTTAAAAATAGAGGACAATTTTCCCGCATTTCCCGTTTTCTGTCCTGTCTTTTTAAAGTTTCCTTTAATATATGTATACTATATAATTGAGAATTCTATGCAAACGTTTTAAAGTAATTTCTAGACAAAAATAATATGTCAACTCTGCATCTGCAAACATCTTAACCACTGGATTACACAACATTAAAGTACGCCTAAAGGCTCTTATTGCCATCTGTAACAATAGATGCCACTGTTACTCAATCCAACCTCTTTCAAAAGAGCTTTTTTTTGGGACAACCTTCAACAATGGTCAATCAAGGGCTTGATAAATATCGAAGCTCCTTGAACCACGAATGTTAAACAAATACTATTATTGCGAAAGAAAGCAATTCAATAGGGTTCCGTGAGAGTCATTCAATGTCTCCAAAGGATGATGAAGGTTGTCTTTCGTCTTCAGACTGATGCCAGACAGGCACTAATAGGATGGGGTTGCAAGAGACTGCCAAAGAAAATTAAGGGCAAAGAATGAAATGACTTTTCACGGTTGAGAGATGAAGGTCAGTGCGACAACGATCTTATCTACGGTATTTGTGCAGGAGATTCTACTACTATTACTATTCGACTGCACGACCATTTGGTATGATGAACTTTAATATTGTTCACTGCAGAAAATAAAGGGGAAAAAGCCCCCTCTGCATCTTGAAACTTTTCCTTGTCATCCAAATTGTCTGGAGAAAGAAATGGCTGATGCATCGTTTTGAGTGAAAGGAACAAATAGAATTTGAATTGAAGATTTCTTCACTCACCGTTTTCCTTGTGTAGTATGGTTTTCTACCTCGGTATCAGCCGCAAGAATCTCGGGAAAGAGTGGGAAAGAACTTGTATGAATTAAGTGGCAATTGTATAATATAAACACTCAGACTGTGCCAAAAATATGTATAAGATTGTGGGCGGGCAGTTGGAGGAGGTAGCAACCGACCAATAAATCATTTCTCTCCAAGATATCTTTCCCCTCGGATCAAACCCTAATCTGAGTTTGTCCTTTTTTTAAAAGAAAAACATTCTCCCTTGACTCGAGTCGAGAGGAACAAAATGTAATATACTATATATGTATATGAAAGCGAAAGGGAATTACTTCTTCAATATCACAAAAAAGCGTACACACATACAATGTTTCAGTTTCTACTAAAAACTCAAAAGAAGCGCGAGATTTCATCATCAGATATGGGTGCCATATAAAAGTGGGAGAGAAAAGAAAAAAACCCGGTCTGCATTAGAAGAATACACCAAATCTGATAAAAGGCTGTCAAAAGTTGTGTGTTGAGAGAAGAAAGCTTGCGCGCGCGACATCTGCTACTATATATAACTGGACCTCAAATTGAAATTGCAATTGCGTCTCCCTCTTGCAGATGTTGAACTCATTTGAACCTATTAAGGAACCTGCTGCAGCTCATTTTATGCTAGTAGGCCTTGGCAGTAGTTTGAATGGGCATAAATTCTGCAGTCACGTGACCTGCATGAGAAGGAGAAAAAATTAATGCTCAGCGGCATTCAAGCCCCTTTGTTAAAAAAAAAAGAGAAAGAAGGAGTGGGGATTTTGGTGGATCGCTCGTGCGTTAACAAAAAGGCAAATTTCGTTCTTTGTATTCAGCTCAAATCACTTGACTTCAGTCCTTCTGCACAGTGTACATATATTTTGTACTATATCTGTACACATGCGTCTCTGGAACATCGCATAAAAGAGTAATGAAAGTAACCTTCATTTCCCAACATTTCTTATTAAAATCAAATTAGTTTAATGACTTTAAAACTGTTACAATTTTTGGGTTTATTTCAGTAGCTACTTTCACATCTCAATGTTACCAGCAACCTTCAAAATAAAAATATTACGTATAAACACTGATGATAAAATATTAAACGGCTGAATGTCTGCTTTGTTTCAAGGTTTGTGTGTGAAAGGTTGTGTCAAAGGAAAACTTTATATGATTGACTTTCATGGAGGAAAAAGTATAATCATAATCTCATTCTAAAGGATTTAGATTAAGATGGAGAGAGAGAGGAATGCTTATATAAAAAAAGTTCCCTTTTTTCTGCTCCAAACAAAAATGCGGCAGGAAAATGCAGTCATAGATAATGAACTGATCAAAGTACTTTATTTCCAGATGGTCAACATTTGCAATTAATGCCAAGGCTGGCATCTCTATGAGCAGCAACACAAAAGGGCCATCGGCGGCTTTAGTAGTTCAATACGTACTACTACAGTCAGCTGCTTGGCGGCCATAGGTTGTAAAATTTTATGTTGTGGATACGGGAGTAGCTCTGCCACAAAGTCCTACTACTACCATCAACAGCAAAGAATATCCCCTTAGTGTAGTGTAGAGAGAAAATTATGATTACGACCATAAAGAGAGAAGGTCTTTTTGGCCATCCCAGCCGTTGCTGTTGGACCTTTAATTCTTTTTTCATGTGAATAAAGTTTTTTCCCTCTTTTGTGCTCAAGAAGTGTAGACTTGCTTTTGAGGAAAACTCCGTGCACAGACGATTATTTTTTGTCACTCAAGATTGATGTTATAGTATACAATGAGGGTTAGGATATATCGAACGAAGCATTAGCTAAATTTTGGGCAATTTTTTTTCACGATGAGCTGCAATTTCCCGCCAGTTTTCATGCAAAAAAAGAGATAGAAAGAGAGTGTGTGTGGAGAAAATTAAATTACTCCACTTCGAAAAGAAAAAGCAGCATTTTGCTTGGAGCGAAATTACATTAGTTCCATCACACGCTTAAGGGCCAAATGAATGCAAAAAAGGTAATGACAAATGTATATTGTTAACCAATCTACGCTGTCCGTATTTTTCGACGTCTCATTAATCACTATACATAAAGACCAGAGGCCACTTATTCAATCGAAGCGTACAACAGAAAAAAAGGAATACATATATTTTTCCATTCAAAGTCAAATAAAGCATGAAATGTGGATAAAGGTTATTCCACTTGATATTGACTTTACGCACATAGATACTGTATAATATGAAAAGCTTATGGCTTTTATTTAATGAAAAGGCTTTGTTTTCCGCAAGAACACACAAAATTAGATCTCCACCAGAGAAAAATAATGTAACGCGTTGAAGCACTACTTCGAAGGCCTGAGGCTCGGTCGGTCCATTTCAAATTCTTTTCCAGGTTTATTGTATGCCGAATTTTTGTGTGTGTGTTTTGTGTGTGTGAAGTCCGCTTCAACTCTTAAAGAAGGGGTGTTTAATTAACGGCCTCATTGAGAGAAAGAATAGCTTCTCCTTGGTGGTAGTAGTTAATTTGATTAGGTATGATTCTCTCCCCTCAAAACAAAAGACCTTTTTCTCTCAAATCGTGCGTATAGCTCGATGTTGTAAATCCTCCTTAATTATCTAATAGTGTGAGGTGTAAGAATAGTAGAAGAAGGTCCATTTAAAGTCTCTTAGGGATTGTTGTCCAATAGATGCAATAGAAACACTCAAAGAAATGGGGTTTTTTTCTACTCGTATAGTAGTGGCTACTACGATGTCCCATGGGAGTCTTCAGTGTAAGCATCATAGGCAACTCTTTTTATTTTCAATTATTTTAACATATTTCTAGGATGCTAAGCATCAAAACCACGATGTTAGTAGTAGTAGGTTATTTCAATTAGCTAAGGAGGACATCAAAGAATATTTAACAAAATGGCCCTGGCCGCTATCTAAACATTCTAACGGATCAAAGAATTTCCTTTCTGTTTTTTCCAAGTACTTCAGCTGCCGTTTAGTAATATCCTGGTCTTTGAACAAACTCAAAAGGAGCATTTTTTTGAACAAGCATTTATGCCTTTCCTTGTATTATATATATATCATAGCAGTAAAGTGACTTTTTATATAGTAGATAGTCCTCTACGTAGTACAAGTAGAAGTTATGCCTACTACTATACTACTACATATTGATGTACTGCTGCTATATATTGATATGGGCCTATGAATCGATCTCCTACCAGTTTAGCTTTTAATATTTCATCAGAAAAAGTGCATTAATCATTATTAGTTCAACAAAAAGGTGACCATTCAGACGTTATTTGCATATTATGACCTAATTTGACAGCACACCAAAGTAGTAGAGCTTTTGAATAGTTTATGGTTTTAGGGCGATTCTTCTTACTGATCCAGCATTGAAGTCAGTTTATTTTATCAACAGCTTTGAAGTGTTTTTCTCATGCAACAGTAGTGAACGGTTTACATAAGAGACTCTATCCTTTTCAAAAAAACTATTTTGTAGTTGTTGCCTCGCAGTCATGTCTACTAATGTTTATCCTACGGAAAAAAACTATGCACAACTGTCTGGGTTTTTAAAAGGAAGAGAAGTTTTTTTTCACTACAAGTTGTGGTAGTAGTTTTGGTTTTGACCATTTCCATCCAATGTTGCCTATAAAACGATAACTTTGCAAAATGAAAATCTCCTTCAGTCAAACAGGAAGAGAGTTTTCTTGAAGGCTAGAAATGACATCAACTTGTGACAACGGATGCTTGCGACATTGACAAGAAGGGGTACAGTTGAAGAAGTGAGTCACCACCAACCACTGGTTTTGACAACTTTCCTTAAGGAAAAAATTAAGGCCCAATTAACCCCAGAGGATCGTACCTTCAAACGTAGCATTTGCTCGAATTTTATAAGTAATTAAGAACACAACCATCAAATTTGTTGAGCAATTGAGCCTATAAACTTGTATGACCCAATACTATAGTATATATCGTTTAATCGTAGTTATGCAAACAAAGCAGTACAGGTTGAGTTGAAATCGATTGAGTGAATATTTTCTACAGATTGGCTACAAATTGGTTCCAACGTTAAGATTGTTACAAAATCGTCAGACAGGGCCCCAAATGCACTTGACAAGCAGTGAGAAGTCTGTTAAGTAACTTTCTACATGTCACAAGCCAGAACTTTTTCCCTTAAAATAAGAGCGCAAAATTGCATTAATGCATTATTCTAAGCCTCAATGCATTCTGCTCATGCAACCAAACTGTAATTGAACAAGTTGTTTTGAGAAACACGTGGATCAGTAGATCCTACGTATGATTGATTTTATTGGTGTCCCCTTCGGTTAAGACCAATCCTTAGGCAGACAGCCATGAAATCCCTTCCCTTGTGTAAGAGAAAGATAAAAATGGTCATTTTCCGCCAGCAAAATTTCTTGACTCGACAAAACATCTCTCTCTGCAAACTCATAAATTATATTGAACAAAAAAAATTTTTTGGAGAAGAAGCCAAGATTTTGACTGTACAATGACTTTCAGTTTAATTGACTTTCTGCTGGCTCTGAAAGTTGAGCATATTGTTTTCAGCTAGACTACAACAACACGCCAAGCTTACATAAAAAGCTACTAAAGAATGGACACAGAGGCAATGCAACAATGAGAAACAACAGACAAGCTCTTTTTTCCATTAAAAGAGAATGTCGAGAGAAAGACAGCTTCTTGGCTGGAATATTTGCAATTGAATTTATACAGATGCCTTCAATAGAAATTGTTCTCGTCATCTTGATTCCGTACTATTGGGTGAAATGAGGTTGAACAACGTCCCTCTTGCACCAAAGTCTGGAGCCCTTAAAGAAGCATCTGTACAGACTTTGTAACTTCCCATGGACACGTGAGAGAAAATATACCCCTTTCTATTATGTTTATAAACATGCGGCCGATGAAAAAAAAATCATTTCGATACAACAGGCATAACAAGTTCCTCTACTTAAAGCTTGGTTCGTTGATTCTGAAAGTGGTTTTGACGTGAGTAGTAGCCTCCAATTCATTTCTAAAAAAAGAAGAGGAGGAGGCTATACTACTACAAAACTGTTCTGTTTGGACATTTCCACGCAAATACCACTACTACTCCGTGTTTCCCCCATTGAGAGGTGTCTTGTGTAAATATCGAGTGCTACGTAAGGACATCCTATTCCCCTTGTCTTAAAGCTTTTAAAGCTTCACTTGCAATAAATATTAAACAATATTATACTGATTTTATTTGCATTCGCATTGTGTGTACACTCATTCAAACAAGAAGCGTTGATTTCATAAATGCCTTTCTTCTTCAATCTTCTTGCGATAATTTATGCTCTTCATCTACGAACTATTTAATGATGATGCACGAAAAACATTCATGTCTTTTTAGTAGTAACTGTCTTTTGTACTGTATATCGTAGCATAGTATATATTTTGTTTCATTCTTCTGATTTCTCGTCAAAACGCACACACACACGTCTTTTTCTGGCGTAAATAACTTTTCAACAACAACGCAGAGAAAGTTAGAAATGAAAAGGATTAGTGTCAAAAACTCCTTGATTTTTTTTGTGAGAGGGAGAGAAAAAAGTTCCGTACGAAAGAAAAGTTCTCTCTGTCCACATTAACCTAGGGTTTCATTAACCACATGAAAAGAGCAAAGTGGGCTCAAAATATCAAGGTCTCGAATTCCAGACTATGACCCAAAAAGGTAATGTAGAAAGCTGTAAATATTGGTTTTTTGGTTGTTGTAGTAGTATTACTATACAAGATTAAAACTGCTGCAGATGGCTGTTCATATAAAAAGGTATCACACTGTAGTAGTAGTAGTAGTATATGTTTGATGTGAAGTGTTTTTTACTTCCCCAATCAGGAAGAAAGAAATACTTTTTTGTTGTACCCCATACACAGGAAGCAGAAAATTCTTGTGCTCACCAAAAGGGACTTTTTATTGGATTTTTTTTCTGTTCCTAAAGTCAACCAGAGGGATTTGATGTTAGGTAGAGATAAATACGTTTTAAAAAGCCTTTATTGGCTTTTTTTTTTGTCTTTTATGTTCAGTAGTACTACTACTCAAAGGGGGACTCAATATGGTCAGCCCTTTAATCAGCTCACCCTACTACTACTACAGTGTTGTAGCAAAATGGAAAAAAGTAGATTAATATCTTTCAGTCATGCACTCGTGGTGGTGATAAAAATTATTGCTTGCAACACCCTGCTTAAAAACCTTTTCTATCGCTAACTTTCTCTCCGTTCACCATTTTTTATCTTGCATTTCATCTTCTCTTTGTGGTCGGAGAAAACATTTGAAAGTCACTTTTTATGGAAAAAAAATGAAGATGTGGGTTTCTTTTCTAGATATAGTATAGTTCTTATATCACACTGACGTAAACCATGGTGTAAATCCTCTTCAACCAAAGTTCAACCAAACTTTGAAAGGCAATGAAACGCAAATTGCAACCGCGAGGCAGTTCTTGAGTGATGATGACCCACTTGTTTGCATCAAAGCTGGAAGATCACCTGAAAAGAAAAGAAGGAACAAAGAGTTAAAGGAGGCTGGAAATTCGACTCCTTTTGTTGTATACTTGTACAACTATAGTACGTATAGAATGTAAGCAATGCATGGACCTTTCAAAGGACAACTTTACACAAGGGGACAATGGCCATGATGTCATTGGAAACGATTCTATATTTAATTAGCACTTTTGGCACCAGACAACAAGAAAAAAATCCTTGGGAACAAAAAAAGGAGAGAGAAAAAAAGCTTGTTGGAGTTTTTTTCAGTCTTTTCTTAATAGAAATAACTAAAAAAAAACACGAGTGGGTTGTAAGTGTTGCTGTGGTTTTAAGGGACAGAAGGTTCAGTGTTCGGATCAGTAGGTTTCAAGTTTCTTTGCAATAGGGTCCTTTCTGTGCATTGCAGAATTGGCTGAAACAAGACACCGAAGACATTAAGCAACTGCACTCGGCAAGAAAGCAAGCAGAACAAATGTTTATTGGGCCACACACAATATCAATCATTTGATAAGGTTAAGCTTGTTTCCGTCAGTAATGTCATAACCATTTGTTGGTTTTCAATGGTTTTTCCCCTTTCTTTCTCTTTTGGTCAGCATTGTGAGAACCATGTGTAAGCTACACCAACAAATATCTTTTGGAAGACAGGCAAAAGTTATTAACAGCTGTAAATGCTGGAAAAAGAAGAGGAAAATCTTGTAAGTGCCAAAAAAGTAGGCAAACGCCGGATTGACGTCTTTTTGTGACAGCTTCTCGTCTTTAATTGAAAGTATTGCACAGTTACATGTTTGCTCGAACCTATACATCTTTCTTGATGTCATCTCTACTTGCCGTGAGCATAAAACTCGACCAAATCTTTTTTTTTTTACATCAAGGTCATTGCTTTTGCTTACATTTGCTCTTCTTCCACCATTATACTACTAATCTTGGATGTCCGATAACGTACTACGTGATAAGTACTACTACATATAACATGATTCTCATCCTTCTCTTTGCAGTTTGTTTTCCCAGTGCACAATGTTTTGATAAGAGTAGATTATGTTTTCGATGTCAAACTTGAAAGACGGAAAATCAAAGTTGGCAACCATTTGTATGCTGACTCAACATTCCTCTTTGTATATATATACATAAAAAGTGCCCTTTACATCTCCCCGTCTTGACGATAACGTCGTGGGGGTTTCTGAGGTCCCATGAGGCACATAAAAGCTTATTAAAGTTGCTCACCTGGTCTTTGACTGTCAATCTTTGTCACACTGAGAAACGTGCTCTCTGACAATCAGTCGGAGGGCCCCATATTGCTCAAAAGCAACCACACACTCACACACATGTGCATGCATAAAGACGTCCAAAGCTGCTGTTGTTACTCAAGGATATGGACAGCTTTTGAATGGGCAGAAATGACAAGTTTGTTTACTCAGGCGAGGCCAGAACAAAAAAACACATCTGAATGCTAATATCATTTCCAAGTGTCCCCTCAATGTTACACAGAATAACAATAAACTGACCGGATTTAATAGAATCATTTTTCAAATTCTACAGAACTGCTTTCACGTCAATTTTTTTTTGCGTGATGACTCTCTTTTTGCCTTTAAAGGTGCCTTTTGTTTCTTCCTTTTTTTAAAATTGATTTTCATATTTTTTCGTCTGCACGCACACATGTGCACACGCACACACATACTATATCGCACACGCATATGTATCAGTATTTTAAAGCAGCTTCCATGCCAAAAACTTTCCACTCTCATCCCTTTTTCTTGAAGAAAAAAAGAAACTTTTTACGTTCCTCTCTATATATATTTCCCATTGAAGTGGAGAGAAAAAATTGGCCCCCTTGTCTTTTTGGTGGAAAATTAGCTTTGTTTTCACTTTTTTGTAACAAAAAGTTTAGTCTTATCCTCAACACGTTTTCCAAAAACAATAAAAAAGTGGAACACCTTATCTTCTTCTCCATATATTCATTTTATATTACACAATCCCTTCGGCAAATTTACAATTGAGCACAGGAAATACTTCACTTATGGAAAGAGAGAAGGCTTTAATTGAGACATTTGGATTTCCCCATGCACACAATAGGATGGAATTCTTGTGTTTACTCAACCAAAACCCTTTTATATGTTTCTTTTATATGTGTGCTTTCTCTCCGTCGCCTTTTTAAGCCAGTTTATTGCCTTTTAAACTTCACTATATTGAGTTTGGGAAAAGTTTATCTAAAAAATGATTGTTTGACATGAATTAATTGGGTTTTTTGTAAAAGCAGATGTGGAACAATTGGAGATTGATGGTCTGACGCAGTGACGCAGTGTGTGTTAAAGCCATCCTCTCTTACACACGTTCTCTTTTTCATCCCCTCTTGAAAAAAAAAGCTTTCATCGATTTTCAATTCAAAAAGACCCGTCTCCTTCAGTCAAAGGTACTATGGTGAGAATTGAAGTGTGCTTTTTTATAGTATATACTATAGTATGGTATAGTAGTAAGTACCTTTTTTCGATGTATAAATCCGGAAATTACACGATGTGTCTCCCACCGAGTGATATATATATATGCCCTTAAGAATATTATTTTATATTCATCAAACCATCCATTTTTTTCACGAAAAAAAACTGCAGAACTTTTTTTATATCGAAATTGGATGATGATCGAGATAGAGATGTGCAATCAAAAATCAATAGATATTGGACAATCGAATTTAAAATCCCACAACATCAGTATTAGCAAAGTATTAAACTGCTTCAAATCTACTAACAATCAAGAATGTAGTAGTGCGATTTTGGTAAGGAGAAATGGAAAGGATTAAAGTGATTGGATGCGGGTCTCAGATTGTCACTCAAAGGGTTGATCCCAGAGGAAGCAAATGCCAATACTGCCAGCTTGAAATGTAAAAACACAGATGCATTTAATTGAAAAGTTCAACCCTTTGTGTAAAGCACGGATGAGCCCGAAAAATCCCAGGAAATCGAGGTTTGTTGGCCATCAATAGGGGAAAATCCCAACTGTTTGTATAATTCCAAGGCCAATTAACCCACAGAAACAGGGGCAACTGCTTTTTTCCAAGAACAGGGTTTTTTGCAAGGAAAACTCACCGCGAGGAATTGAATTGCTTATGCAGTTTGTTGCGAGTAAAGTTATGGTGTGGTGACATTTTGCACTGGGAGTAGAAGCCTCAGGAGACTTCTCCGCAAGAAAAATTAAACGAGAAATACAGCTATTGCTGCGTCATATTTTTTGATGACTCATTATACATTGTCGCTGACTTTAAGTGCAAAACTACTATAAGAATTTTAAAACGTTCAGTAGTAGTCGCATAATTCTCTATAGCTGACATTGTCAGATGAGAGAGAGACTGCAGTTATTCTTGGCAATGGCCATCAGCAATGACAGTTTTATTTGGCATCCCATAATGATGATCGCTCAGAAAAAAAAAGAAACTTAATCCCGGCTCGATGTGATTACTCAGACTATAGTGGATTTTTTTACTAAACCCTGTCCAGAATGTCGTTTACAGACCTAACTCGATATATGTTAAAAAAACCTACAGTCAAAGAGGGCACAGGTGTTATCGTAATGCTTAAACGTGATTGGCCCAAAATATTTGAATGAACCAATCAGTGCACCGTAATGTATTGCATACTACAGTATATCCTTTGTTGTAGTATAGTAATAATAACATATATACAGCTACATCTGTAGTAGAACCGTAAAACAGTATATATAGACTTGCTTTCTTATTGGTAAAAACAGTCGCCCACATCTCTAATGTTGCCTATGTAGTTATTTGGTGTATCCGAATCCCGAACCGTCTGGTGCGGGCTTCCAGTGCACCTGCACCTTGACATTCACGTCTATGTACTTTTGGCTTTTAGATACAGAAAAGAAATCCAGTAAGCCATGCAGAACACAGTTTGATGAAGATATATATCTTAAGGGAACATTTTTAGGCACCAGTTATCATCATTGCATCAGGTTTTTTTCTATGGAAAAAACTCCTCAAACATGATTTAAAGCGTTGCCTTGGGGAAAAACTTTTCTTATCCCTTGGTCTTTGGTATTACTATACTACCTTGTTTCTCATGCATTTAAAAGAGGTTGGTTTGTTATGGTTTTGCTTTTTTTTAAAAAAAAGAGAGAAAAAAGTCAAGCTGTTGTCATCGAAGTTCTGCGTCGTTGTCGTATAGTGATATTATTTGCTCAATATTATTCTTCTTTCATAGTAGAAGCGATTTTTGTAGCAGAATAAAGACATAACTCACTCTCAAGAACATGAAGATTAACTGCCGCTGTTTCGAGCTGGGATGGTAAACAAGTGTAAGTGCCAGTGTCAGATGTCCTGGCGTGCAGTATTGTTAAGGTTGACATCGTCGTCCCCTCTGCAATGTGCTCCGGAGGAGTTGTTTGCAACCGACTCGAACCACCAGAGTCAGGTAACGTAGGAATCCGCTGACCGTTGTGTCGCCATTCCATGTAAGTTGGTGCAACCAGCGACTGCGAGACGACGCATTTGAGCTGAACTGTGCTTGAAGATTTGACAAAAATGTCTCGATCTCCAAATATCCGCACTTTGGGGACTGAAAGAGAGTATAGTTTTTCAATGCACACTGCGGCATCGCTGTCATCAAAATAAATAGACGCAATTTTCATGCCTACTTGGGCAGCAAAAAAGTCGTGATAGCAACCGGTTTTCTCTCTTTTCGAGAAAAAAATATATTTCGGAGGGGGGGGGGGAGGCAAAAAATGAACGCAAGGTTCTCTACGCATATTGGGCTTTATAGTGTGGGACATTGGCCATGCTCGATTGAGCACTTATCATCGCTTAATAGATCTCAAGATCGTGCGTGCCTTATAATAGTATAAGGCCTATTATTCGGTTTGGGTCATTATATCCGCCACTGTATGCTACTTACTAAGCCTGCTGCCGTCTGCCATTTTATAATGCCTCCTTTGGTTACCATTTACAGCAAGAGAAATCTGTTTTTAAGAACCAGGCTGTAATTTTCCATATTAAAGTTTTATTGGATTGTTAAATCAGAATATTTTCTTTGTCTGGAACGGGGATTTGGCTCTTTTTTTTCATTTTCCAAGTTTTGATGCATTAATTCATGTTGTTTACTTACCAATGACTGTTAGGTAAACGAAATGACTGAGTTTTGGTGTCGTGCTTACTTGACATTCGTACTTCCCAGCATCAGATGCCTCCACCGATCTGAAACAGGAGATTAAATTGTTGGGTCAATCTTGCAAGGCTCATTTAACACGCTTGATTTTATGCTGCACTTCATCTCATTCGTTTCTGTTTCCTTGTTCAAGACATTGCCACATTCCAGCGACAGAAAAAAGGGAGAATAGATTAGTTATCTCGGAGGGATCAAGGCCATCATATGCGGTGACCACGAGAAGGGCTTTTAACGCGAATCTCTTGAAAAATGATCTTGATAC
>CAXHLB010000527.1:0-37201 GCA_964017235.1 Sabellastarte sp. h YS-2021 | reverse complement strand
CTACTACAATAATTGTCCAAAAAATAAAGAACCCTATTAATATTAGTACAGTCCAAATCTTTTAATTCGGTCGGTCGAAATATCTCAGCTCTGGTTGGTTGTATCAAAAAACTAAGGGCACTTTATGAAGTCCAACTTCTCGAGATCTATAAGATTCCACAGTTGAACCTCATCTAACTGGACCCAGAAAAAAGTTACAGAGACCAAAGTTGAAAAAATCCCAAACGTCACCCTGAAAATGGCATTTTTCACTTGATGATTTCTTGGGTTTACAACAATCATTATGTAACATTATTTCTTCATTGGGTATTTTTATGAGCAAATATCAAAGAAGAAAATTACTACTGTCCAAATTTTTTATTTGGGTCACTTCAAAATATCTCGACTCCTGTTGGTCTTATCGAAAAACTAAGGCCACTTTGTTATATCAAACGACCCGCTTCTAATGAGCCAAGTTTTAGGTCTCTAGGAGAAACTTTTGTTAAATAAAGTTGAGTGCGAAAAAAATCGCTGACCAGGCGAAAGCGTTTCTTTTGTATATCAAAACCGTCAGAGATAATTGCAAAAATTTTTGCTCATCTCATTCCCAAAAGATGTAAAAATTTTCTGTTATAGTTGGTTTCAGCCAAAAATCACGTTTACTGTGTGAAAATTGCTGTCAAAAAGAGGTAATTAAAATCGACCTGTTTGACTGATACTGCAATCACCGTGGAAGATTTTACGTAGCCGTAGATTAGATTGCCATTTAACCTTTATTGGTTGGAATGAATGATTATTGCTGTAAAATACATGCCAAAAATCAATCCTCGTAGCCATGACAAAGGTATAAAAGCCATTATGAACATAATTTTCCATCACATTGTGTCTACGTAGTTGGACTGGAAACAACAACAAAACAAGCACATACTACTATTATTACAAGGCAAAAAGGACAGCAATGTCTCTTCCATTGTGGGTGTTTCTTTTAACTACACTCATTTCCTGCATTTATGCAAGTGAGGTAAGATAGTATCAAGAAGTCCAACATTATATGCAAAACGCAATTGTGTAATAGTGTTATCAATTTACTAGCAGATTTGGCCATGTTTTAAAATCAAAATGTTCAAATTCAGCAAATCTACCACCAGAGCCATTTTTTTTTGAAAGATACTATTTGCTTTTATCACAACAGGTTTCAGTTATTAAGTTATACAGTGATGACGACTTCAAAAATGAAATATGCTATGCCAACCTCGAGTGCACTGACAACAGCAAAGAGTATTGCACAATAGCCGTTGACTTTACAAGAAGTTTATGTCCAAATAATAAGGTAAGGGCATACAGCGTGATTCATCCCAAAGGTCAGCTTTCAATGTGGATGTATGACAAAGAAGATGGAGACATGTATTACTCCTATGCCAGCATACACATTAAAAGTTACAGGCAGCTAATCAGAGTTAGATTGACAGACAAATCCATTCCGAGAGCAGCAGAGAAAGGTTATTACACCGGAGTCTTCCCTAGACACCAAGACATTAGACGCAACCCAATTGCTGGAAAGGTATCCAGAATTTACATCAAGTTTCATCAGCGTTAGAACGGCTCAGTTCGCTTTTGATGTTCAACTCATCCAGAGTTGATTGAATGTTGACTTATGGCGTGGAAATATATCTTACATTGCAGCATATTATTGTGTGTCTTTCATTGAAATCAAAGGCCCTTAGTTCCACTATTAGCAATTTTAAGAGCTAAAGGTACCCTCATGCCCAGTGTAGAGGAGAAAATTACCATGCTTACCCAAAATATTAGTAAACGAGATGGTAACCCTGTTCCTAGAACAGTTCAAATCAAAGCAAAAACCTCAATGTGCTCATTTACAAAAAGGCACCGGCTGTCATTGAACACAAAACATTGTAGTTGAAACAGGTCGCGACTGAGACAGGTTGCGTGATTCTTCATTATAAGGGTTCAGGGCACCGAAGGCTCTCTAGAACCAAATATCTACGATTCATTTTTTATTAAGTGATTCACTAAATAAATATGAAGAGCATCCGGAAGGTTCAAGGAGCACCCTAAAAATTTTGAGATTTCAAGGCCATTTTTAGAGGTCAAATCTGACCTTGATTTTAGTGAGACCCTACTAAAGACATCCGGCGTCACCAGACCTTGGTTTAATGGTATACTAAGCCTATGTTTGATGTTTGGTTTCTGAGATATGCTCGGCCGAGTTGAAAAAAGTCACTCCTAATTTATTTATATTGAGATTAAGATAAGATTTGCGGAATTTCAGCATCCTATGGCAAAAATGTTAAAAATGGATGGTTATTTGACCAGCTCCTGGCCGTTTCAATGTAAATGAGGATCAAACTGTCCCTTAGTTCCAGGGGGGTCATAAAGATTCGATTAGGAGGTCATAAATTTTTTTGTCAGGGGGTGTCAGGGGGTGTATAGCAAATTTCAAAAGATCACCAAAAGTCGTTGGTCAAAAATCCAAAATCCAAAATCCAGCGAGGGGGTCGAAAGCCCTTCTCGAGGGGGTGGGTTGATTTGAAATTTAGGGGTGGGGGTCATAAAAATCGAAACAGCAGGGGGTCTACACCCCCTGACACCCCCTTGCTCACCTACAAATGAATTTCGATTCTAAAGGCACCTACACTGCTTGACTAAATCATCGTTACTTTCAATGGATTAAATTGTGGTGTTTGTTAATACTTCTATTTACTAGTAAATTTTTGGGGGCGGATGGCAACTTAAAATGGGGAAAAATTGCCAATAAAAAAGAAAAAGAAAATTATTACATTGACTTATTAAAACTGGGGGTTGCTTTGTGATTTATGGATGTTATTATGACTCAATTAATTTTTTTGAGGTTCTGTCATAGTGTAAGGATGGATGACAAAAGCAATGAGATTTTCCAGATAAAACCAAGGTCCATATATATCAGGTTGATCCGTCAGGGGATTTGAGATGGACAACAACAAACAATATATATTAACGTTGGATAAAACTGTATAAAGTTCGAACTTAAGGAGGAAGTTTTTTATAAATAGTAAACAGAGAATGTACTACTACTACTATATAACTGCATAACGTTCTTTTTTTACAGTTTATGACATGAAAAGTTAAAAAAAAGTCTTTGAAGACAAGCGGCTCTTTGATGATGCGTTGTAATTCTCCAAATATATATACTAAATAGGCTAATGGCAAAATTATATATTGAAGTCAAATGGAGAGAGAGAAGGGGGGATATTTGTCATCTTGTTTTAGGAGCAGTTCAGATTGCATCAGAGCCGCAGCAATGTTATTTTTAAGGCTTGACAGTGTACCCACTCGAGTGCACGCTTTTATCCCTTTTTTAACAGTGTAGGAGTTCATTTTTACTGACAAAAATTTTGTCCCTAAGTTCATTTGTTGCTGAGTCGAGGGAAAAAACAGTTTTTGTCTGACATGAGAAGTGGTCAGTGCAGTGTTCGAAAATTAGTTCCGGCATTGACTTCAACAACTCAATTTTTTGTCAAAGTTTTAAAAATAAGTTTGCACAAAAAAGATTCTGAGCAAAAATAGACTCTTGTTTTCATGTCTATTTTTTTTTAAAGAAAAGAACACTTTTTAAACTCCATTTGAGAACGACTTTAGTTATTAAGAAAGTGCGATGAACTGCGGAGAGACTTGTACACGATCCAGGCCAGCGTCCAAGAGTGTGGATTGGACATCCGGACAGCCGAGATCACTGACGCCAAGGTCCCAGCATTTGCTGTCCATTCAAAGGAGACGATTTTTCACGTCATCTCAACCTGTATGGTAAGGAGTACACACAGTTGACCAGATGATTCCTTAAGGTGAAAAGGTGTACGTACATTATTTCAAAACGAGATGGTTACCCTGTTCCTAGAACAGTTCAAATGACATTTTTGCAATTAATTCGCTTGGTACACAATGAGTCCTCATTGATCTAACATTTTTGAAGGTAAAAAAGATTTGGAAGCAAGTTTAAACAGGCTCAAACATTAAAAGGGGTCAGGGCGCCGAAGCCTGTCCAGAACTAAATATCTACGATTCATTTTTTATTAAGTGATTCACTAAATAAATATGATGAGCATCTGAAAGGCTCAAGGTGCACCCTAAAAAAATCGGATTTTCAAGGCCATTTTTAGAGGTCAAATTTGACCTTGATTGTAAAAAGGTCCTAACTTGAACATCCGGAGTCACCAGACCTTGGTCTATTGGTATGATAAGCCTATGTTTGATGCTTGGTTCCTGAGATATGTTTGACTTTGTTGAAAAAAGTCACTCCTAATTTATTTATATCAAGATTAAGAATTTATTTTTTAAAAAAAGGCTCAAAATTATGACTAAACCTCAGTTTACACTTGAAATTTTACTTCACAAAAAATTAAAAGCATTGAGGGCGCTTTAGAGAAATTTGCAATTTTGTAATTTCTGCCATAGATTCTTGTGTTTTTACTACATAACACACAGTGTTGCAAAATTGAAGTATTTGCAATCTTTTAATCAAACTGATATATAAGAGTTACTTTTTAATCATCGGTGAAAAGCAGGTTTTTTCGATCCCATTTAAAAATTTGCTACTAATTATTAATGTCTTTTGATGCCATTGCCCAAATAAAGAAAGTGAAAATCTTTTTGCCCAATGCATCTTTTAAGAGATGACTTTTATTTTTTAAAACAAGGTTTTATCTTTTTTTTGAGGGAAGCAGTTTTTTCCTCCAAAAATTATAAATCTCATTATAGACAATTTTCTTCTCACTTATTTTGTCTTCTGGCCATGTGTGTTGCAGTAACAGAATCAAGCTCTGTGACAGTATGGTGTGGCATATATGTAGTAGCAATTACTACAATGTAGTATTACACTTACTATACCTGGTCTCTCAAAACTGTGGCAGGTGGTCACAAGCACATAACCAATTCCATGCACCTGCACAAAGTCGAAAAAAACCCTTCTTGTCCACGAAGTTCATTGTCAAATTCTTCCAAAGAAAATAATGATTCAATTTTTTTTAAAGATTCAAAGTTTGGCAGAGAATATTCAACTTAATTCTTGCTCTTCTTCCCATCGTAAAACGTTTTTACAACTCCTCTTCCTCCCTATTTTTGGCAAGGAACGTTTGCTTTTTGGCGGAAAATAAAACACATCAACAATTTGCATAAGTTTCTTTTTTCCCTCAAAGGTTTGCCTCCCTGACGAAAATGGAAAAAAATATGCAAAGAGATGGACCCCCCAAAAAACTCAGCGAAAACTTTTCCGTCAAAAGTTTCTTCAGGCATGAAAGCAATTTCTGACAGGAGAGAAGGTTTTTTTTGTGTGGGAGATCCAAGACATCGCTGTCCTTTAAACCTCTGCGCTTTTGACAAGGTCTTTTCCCCCAGTGGATTGTGAAGGGGGAATTATAAGTCATTTCAAAACACTGCAAAAAAGTTGTGGTAAACAACTGTAAATGTCAAAAATTGCACAAATTGCCTGAAAAGGTCGACCATCAAAACCAGATTTCTACCAAGACCTGATCAAATAGGAGGAAAATTGTCGATTTATCACCTTTCAGTTAAATTTTTTCATATATGGTAGTACTTTTCAATTTAAGCTATTCTGAGACATTTTAGTGGAAATTATATTGTGGCAAATTTTTTTACTGTGGTAGAAAAAAAAGTCAGTGGAAAACATCAGTGGAAATGTTTTACAAGTAGAAACTTTTCAGAAGTAAAAATTCAGTAGAAAAATTTCAATAGAAAAATTTCAGTAGAAAAATTTCAGTAGAAAAATTTCAGTAGAAAAATTTCAGTAGAAAAATTTCAGTAGAAAAATTTCAGTAGAAAAATTTCAGTAGAAAAATTTTGGTTGAAAAATTTTAGTGGAAAAATCATGGTATACTAGAAAAAATTTGGTAGAATTTTGGTAGAAGCATTTTGGTACAGTAAAAACATTTTGGTAGAAAAAATTTGGTAGAAAAAATTTGGTAGAAAAAATTTGGTAGAAAAAATTTGGTAGAAAAATTTTGGTAGAAAAATTTTGGTAGAAAAATTTTGGTAGAAAAATTTTGGTAGAAAAATTTTAATAATTTTCCAAGAAAATTTTCCGGTACAAAAATTTGGCCTGGGATTATGGAGATAAACTGCTGTAATCGCATGCAGGGTCAAATTGCATAGCAGGATAAATGAGGGACACTCTCTTCCATCGAAATTGAAATACTATATATCCACTGGTACTTGAGAAGTACGTCCTTATAACTCAATTATTGCATCATTAGATTATTGATTGGCGCTCAAGTGCCTTTGTCCAACTTTCTGCCAATCAAAAGCTGTCGATTGAGGAACCAAAACAAAAATATCCGACCGAAGCTCCGAGAAAAGCTTTTTCCTTCAATCTCCAGATTTTTCACTTCGAAGGCCAAAAAAGGAGGCTTACTGCTTCAAATTTTTTTCCAGGAAAAGGCAGGGGAAACGAAACAATAGTAGTAGAACGCAAAAAAGACTATACCATAATTGTATTTGGCAGTCTTAATCTGCCTTGCGCACATGAATCAGGCCTTTGGGAGTGGTGAACACCAGAGAAGGGAAGGCCAACCCATATTTACTCACATACAGAAAGGCCTACGTAACATAATGTGTACCATTTCTGTGTATTATACTACTATACATTGGTGGAGAGATTGGGTCTGCTACACTCCCCCTTTTTTTCTCGCTCCGAATAGAAATAAAAGGATGCTAGATGGCAGTATCACCCGGCTTTTCTTCGAGGATGGTAGTAGTGGCCACTCGCAGTGGTGAAGTTTAGACTGAATGTCGTAAAATTTTCGGCTTTCTTCTCCTGAAAGGGAAGCCCAATAATGCAACGACGAAGGGAACCAAATTCCATCAAGCTCAAAATGCTTGAACGGTCATTCATTGGGAGATCAGCAGCCTCTATCCTTCGAAAGAGAAGGTAAAGTGTAAATGAATCATCAGTGTTTTCCATGAGAAATCACTTTACATAGTAGTAACACAATTTGATCGAATTGATTAACTTTTCCATGCAAATTCTATGCTTAAAGAAACAGTACAGTCCAGATCATTTATTTGTTGATAGTTCCCCCCCAAAAATAATGAATAATCTTTATGAAGTAAAAATTTTACTAAATTCCTATCACATTTTAATAAGCACCAATTATAGTAACTTTTGCCAAATAAATTACAAGCATCAAAATTGTACAACATAGTATGTAGTACAATAAAAAAGGGAAAAAATACTTTTTTTGGTAAAGTTGGTTGGTAACACAACGCATGCTTAAAATGATCTTATCTATCTCAACTTTGTTTCCAAAACTTTATGATGATACTCCTTTCTTGAGCCCTATAAAGTGGCAGGGGTTCTCTTTGATGTATGTGGGCTGCTTAAATGGCCAAGTGCAAATGCAAAATGAAATGTAACAATCGCTGTACCATCTACTAAAAATCATCACAATACAAGTGACAATTTAAGGGCTTTGTAGGGATGTTGATCAACGTAGACTTTTTTTCCGTAAAGTATTTTTTTCATAGGTATAGTACGTAACATTCAAAAGTTTACTTATTAGATGCCTTTCAAAATTATTCTCAGTTTTTTATATGACCCACAAGAGGCCTAATGTTTTGAGCTATCTTTGAATATAAAGTCTGGACTGTATACTACTAATATAGTGTTAGGGGGCAAATAACAGTGGAAAGAAAATTCTCGATTGGAAAAGACGTCTGAGCACGAAGTCGTAATCGAATACATAAAGTTATAGATTTTCTTGATGTACTGACAGAGGCAGCCAAAATCTGATGGTTTTTGAGTTTATGCTATTATCTACTAACAGACAACCAATGTACCATTGTGGTTGGACAAACTGTGCCAACCACTACTTTATACGTACTATACTAGTAGTTTTCTAATGTTGTTGACTTTAGCCGATTACGTCAGACATGTTTTTCGATTTACCACCAAGGGTCCATGCTTGTTAAACTTCTTACCCAAGTAACCAGCCTTCTTTATAGGATGTTTTCCTTTGAAAGGACTCTCTGGAGAAATCTACAGATATCTATACTTGTAATGATATGCAAACATGTTAATGCCATAATATATAGACGTATAAAAATATATACATATAAAAATATAGACGTATACGTATGCGTATCGACTGTTTTGGTAAAGTCTCAATGTAGAAAGACATATTGATTGAGTTACACGATTGACCTTTTTTCTGTCCATTTACTTAAAAAAAACATGGTAACATCTTATATAATAAAGAAGTCAAGTTGGAAAAAAACCAGTTTATCGAAGAAGTGAAAACAGAAAATGCGTTTACGTAGTAGATGGTGTGTCTATTAGTAGTAGATGAGGTCAGTTTACAACCCAATGAACAGACTGTGACTTGCAGTTAAACAAATCAAAATTGGCGTCGTCGCAAATGCAATCAGTGAAACAAAAAAAACCAGATCTTTGCAACTTCTGTCAAGATATGCATCTCCATGAAGAAGAAGAAAAATGCCATATAAACGTCAATACTTTCATATAAGAAGCATGATCAAGGTTTGGAACAATGATTCATAAGTTCTTTTTCTGGCAAGAAGTGCAAAAATGTGCAAGATACTACTATAAGAATGCAGAATAAAAAGAGAACCCTGAAAAAAATGGAGAATCTTTGTTTGAGGCTTTGTGCTTGTTCAACCACAAAGCAATATTCAAGTGTAAAGTACCCACCTTTGGTTTTCCAATGCCAAAAACTACAAGAATATCTCTTTAAGACATGGAGTCCTACTATAAAATTTGATTGACTACTGGCTGGTTTTGAACCTTTTCATATAAAAAAGAGTTCAAAGGATAAACTTTCTAGTATAACACTTTGGAAAGATTAAGGTTAAAATAAAGTCTTTTTCCTCCATTCAAATAAATAACCAATCAGTATATTTACTTTGATAAGATGGACCTTTGTCAAACTCTTTAAAAAATCACGGTATAGTAATGTTTTTTATTGGCTGCTGAAACCAGCCAATCAGCATCAAGTATTGTTTGAAACAGAAAGGCACTAGACTCTCTGAGACAAAATGAATTGCCAAGTTTGATGCCTCGGATCAATACCTGCCAATAAGCATCAAGCTCAGTTTTGCTCATTTTACCATTGAGAGCATGCTTAACTATTATTTTGCTTCTAAGGTTTTTTTTATCAACAGCCAATCAGCATCAGAATAGTTATATGTTAAAAGGAGATCCAAGAGTGGTCATTCTTACAGAGGAAGTACATTAAAGACAAAGCTTTAGTAATTTTTAGTACTGTATGTTTCAGTTCAACAGCCAATCAGCGTCAAGTATAGGTTTGTTTTAAATGGATATTCAATATCAATCTTATAGAGATATTGCTGTAGTAAAACATATATGAATTTTTTCTTTCACTTTGCAATTTATTCAAAGTTCTTTCAAAGGCAATTGTTGTTCAATCAAGATATAGGTAATCATTCATTGGTGACTTCCGTTCTTCAACCAAATTTCCTCAATGTTTTTTCTCTGTAACAAAGACAATGAAAGTTTATATAGTAGTAGTAATTCTGTTGCACGGACAGTAATTCTTTTAAAGTGGTGAAAATTTGGCACACACAAAAAAGGGATCCTAATCGATCACCGCACAAATTACGCGCACGCAACGCGCCTCCAGTCAATAGTTTTCTGAGCCTCATTATCTGATGTCAATGTGTGTATTTACAAAGAGGCCTCGGGGGATCATTCGACCCCCTTTTTCTCTCTCGTCATCATCATCATCAACGCATAGTCTCCTTAAAAAGAAGGCACATTTCACGTTCCATTTGACAATCTCTCAAAGATATCTCAGATTGTTTTTTTCGTAGAAAAGAAGTAATGACCAAATGTGTATTATTTCATGCTTCAAACCATATAATATACCTTTTTTGTTGCTGTGACGATGCACGGAGATTTTTACAGTGAAATGTGGTCTAAAAACCATTCATGCATTTCAACGCAGAAGAAGAAGTGAAATAAAAACATGAAAAATGTAATCACCAACTTTTTTTTTTAATTTAGCGAAAAATTACTAGCTGAATACCCGCAGACAATGACGGTTGTTTTAATGGCACAATGTGTTTTTTTGTCGCAAAAAAAGTGCACCACCATACGTACGTACATTGGTTAGCAAGTACTTTGAGCTTTAAAGGGGGGTCAATTTCATTAAATATAGCCAATTTCAAGGGTGGAGTCCACCGGGTTTAGAATTTTTTTTTTTCAATTAAATCCTTAGCCAAAAAATCATTTTTTTTGAAATTTTAAAAAGTTGTTCTCAATTTTTTTTTTGGGAAAATCTGAAAATTTTCTAAAAAATTATAATTTTTTTGGAAAATTTATAACAATTCTGAAAATTTATGTTTTTTGAAAAAAATTATGAAATTTTTCTTAATTTTTTGTCGGTTTGTTGAACGATATGCCAGCATTTTTTGAAATTTTCTGAAAATCCGTTAATTTTTGGGCAAATCCTTACCATAATATAAATTTTGTACCCAAATTATTCGTTTTTTAAAGGAAAAACTTAAGCACGGTTCAGATTGATTGGCAAGAGAACAAAGATAAATACTGCTCGAAACAGTCCCTTGGCACCCCCTGTATCACCCCCCAAAAAACTGTCCTTCTCTGGGAAGATATATTGTTTTTCCCGACAAGAATTGAGTTTGTAATCTTCTCTTCCTCGGGTGAAAATTTTAATCTCTTGGGTCATTGTATAGTTGCAGCGGCAGGCAGCATATGTAGTATAGTAGTGGGGCAGAGGCAGCAGCAACACGTGCGTGAGCGTACATAGTACTTCCTACGCCTCCTTCGCGGCAGAGAAAATTCTTCTGGTATACTTTTTGTGTGCTCGTCGTCGTACGCAGCGCATTATTTTTATATTCATGCACACGCACACACAGCCCAGCTGTGTAAAACTTCAAAATATCACGATAGTTTTTTCGTCTTCAGTCGTTTCAAGTGTAGAGTGCTGTTCAGTATATAGATATATTAGAATATGTAGTGTGGTTTTTTTTCATCTCAAAATAGGTGCAGTTTCCCGCAAAAAAAACAGTGCTTAATTATATACTTGTGCTTGAAAAAAAAAGACTGTATAGTTAAATAATGGAAAGTTGTTGAAAACCCAGGAGGGAAAACTTGGGTTAATTAATTAACAATTACTCTGGGGCTAAAACAAAAAAAAAACCTCGTATGGCAATATCAAAGAAAAGTTGTGGAAAGGCTGCTTACGTAGTAGAAAAAAAAATGAGAGGACAAGGGTGTTGTTGTATATTTTCTATCTAAAAGGCCCAAGTAAAACACTTGTTCTCGAAAGTACAGTGTGTCTTTTAGACAAGGCACATACATATTTATAGTAACAGTTCAAAATATTAAGGGTTTTTTATGTTAAACAAAAAACCATTTCAGTTGCCAAGATGGTTGTATATGGTTGTGAATGATGAATTGGTTCTTTTAGCTGGTTTTCTTTACACACCTGAGTGAATGTTTTTAAAGCTGCCATAATATATAGGATTAATTAGATAATTAGCATGACTATTAAGCAATCATTTTCATTCTACAGAGTTTGCCCTGTAAGATAGGAAAGGTTATAGTCAATTTTTTAAAAGAAAATTTTGCTTAGTAGAAATATTTTTTTAGGTGGGGAGGATTGATAGTAGATTATTTTGAATTTGGCGCCAATTTTAATCACCCAATTAAAAATGATTTTAAAAGAGTAACTTTTTGGATGTGACCTTGTATGTCTTACAAGGCAGGCATTGTAAAATCTCCAGTTACAGTTTTTAAGGGGAAATTTGTAATTTCGAAACGGTGAAGGACATTCGGAGCTTTTTATTAGCGTTCAATAAAGTTTTGCTACTTTGATGTCTTTCCAATTCATTGAATTTGTGTCACATTTGTCAAGGCCTAAATGTTTTTTCAGCCTTATCTAACAGCTTAGGCCACAAATGTTGATTGAAAACTTGACTGATTTTCTTTCAAGCAATCTCCCCAACGTTCTAAAGTGAAAATTACCAAAAACATTGAGGAAATGAGAAAAATTTGCCTCCAAAATACTGTGCATGCCAAGTTAGCCTCCATTACCTTCCGTTTAAACATGTACCGTGTGTCCTGTAGCAAAGACTTAAATGACCTTTTTGTTCTTCCAGTTTTTTTGAAATTGTGACTTTTTTACCACACCATCCTCTTGAATGCTTCATTCATTCAATTTTCAAAATTCATGTATATTTGTGGCTACTACATCTCCCATTACCAGTTGATTTTATTATTGAAGTGGTTTAAGTTTTTTATCATTTAATTACCTAATTGTTGTTCAAAATTGAATTTATGTTATTGTTCCCAGAAAATTTTTGAACCTTGATTTATTTTTAGTTGAGTATTAATTTGAGTTACTACGTAATTTCAGACTTATTTTGGGTTTACAACTATTTTGAGTTGTGAAGAAAATCTTGCTAAATAGCACATTTTTAGAAAAACCCTTTTTGGTTTTTAAGTGACTGTTTAAAAACATTTTTGAGTCAACTGTGATAATGGATAAAATTTTTGTTTTATTAGTAGTAGTGTGGTACTATAGAATAGTACGTACTATTTTAACTGACAGCAGACACAATTCTGTTGCAAAACTTACTCGAAAACTGTACTACGAATTTAAAAAAAACAACTTGTTAACAGAAGTGACGTAAGAGTCACGTCTTTCCCATAAAAAAATTGTAGGGTTTTTTTTGCAAAAAAAGAGATGAAAGATAGTAGTTTTTTCTCCAAATGTCAGCGTAATTCAACAATGCGTTTATTATTATAGTAGCTGTTCTGACTCTCGTATAGTATCAAGGTTGATCTCTGTGTAGTGAGGAGCTATCTTATAATATAGTAATACTACTACTACTGTACGAGCGGCTCATGTGAGGGCAGCAACTCGACACAGCTTTCTGTAGTACAGTAAAGTTGGGAAGGGAAACACTGATATACTTGTAAAATGCCAGCGATTTCCGTCTTGTGCAAAATCTTGTTGACAAAGAGAGAGAGAAAGCATGCGGCGCCATCTACTTCAAGCTAGTAGTTTTCTGTAGCATCTTAGCTTACGCAGGCCGAAAGCACACAATTAAAACACACAGTCTTTTTTTCGCATCAAAAAAGTGTTTTTTTTTTCCATTTTCAAAAAACATCAGTTCATCTTGCTTTTGTGAAAAGTGATAAGACATGATTCTCGATAACTAAAGATGGAAGCTTCCTTGCACAGTTACTTGACGGAAGCAGTGTTTGCCACTGTCAGTAGACCCTCAAGATCTGGAGGCAGAATGGCACAACAGCCAAGTTTCATCAGCTACTTGGATGACAAGAATGGTGGCAGTGTTGATTCTGTCAAACCAGATCAGTCTCCAGTGGTCAAGAGGAAGCTGTCACTGATCAGGCAAACCGGTAGGAGGATTCCTGAGCTGGTCAGATCTCAGAGTACCAAAGAAATGTCCAAGAGAAAAGCAGTGCCTGATTTGGTGGACCAAAGAAAGAACAGGAAAATGAGTGACATCTTGAAGAAGAAACTGGGCAAAGATGACTTTGATCAGGACATATTTGCACTCAAAAGAACACTGACTGTTAGCTCCATAGTTGCCAATCTCAATAGGTCTTTCAGGCACAAAAGGTCTCAAAGTGTAAAAAGTGTAAACTCAGCAAAAAAATCAGTGTTTTACTGCGACTCGAGGTATTATACAAATTTAGGGCAAATCAATCAGTTTGTCTAGAGCACCTGCTTCAACACAGTCTCTTCTCTTGCAGGTCATCAACTCCTGGCAACCAAGGAGGCAGAATGGCATCAGTTGACAGGCTAGACTCCATAGACTCAACAGTAGAATGCAAAGGCCACCAATCAAGGTCCAGAACAAGAGGATTGTCAGCCATTGATCCTAAATTCACTTCTCAGGTAAGAGTTTCTTGATGCATATAAAAGGGACAGGATATTGAATGAAGGAAGCTGATATTTGGATGATAAAAAGGAGGGAATATAAGGCTCCTGAAGAAAAGGAAGATATATGAAAGAAAGGACTGCATACTGTCTATTGTGTCCTGACAAAGTACTGATTGCATGCGTACCAGTCCAAAAAAGTTGATTCGAAAGGATTTTTTGCCCATTTAGTAATTGCCTTTGTTTTTTACGAATTAAATGCTTTTTTTTCTGGAACTGGCCCTCTGTTGTTTTTCCTCTGCATTGTCTAATCCCTAGATAAAAAATAAACAGCTATGTAAACTAATTGCAATCCGTAGCTGTCACTGTCTCTGCCTTTTCAGTGTCCTTTCTTTTCTGGGACAAGAATTTGCAGAATTTTCATCTTAAAAGAGGTGTTGTCATTGTCTTAATCTCATCTGTTATTGTCTGCCTTTGACCCACATTTCTCTCTCAATAACAGTAGGCAGTAATTTTCAGCTTTCGAATAAATAAGGAACGTTACGCAACATTTCAAGGCAAAACTCACGCAACCTTCTGCCATGTTCAGTGCATTGACCCAAAAAAAAAAACAGTGTCCTTTTGTTTGTCTACAACTTGGCAAAATGTTTCTCAATGTAAAAAGTTATTTAGAGGGTTGGTTGATTCTTGACATGTCCTCTCCCCAACCAATTGATCATCCCTACTTCCCATTCCTTCCCTTTTTGGCTTTCTTCTTAAAAAACCACCCCCTCCCTTTACAATTCAAGTCATGTACTTTTATTGGAACTCCCTCATCTTTTTATTTCTCCCTAAAAAAGTTTCTCTTTAATCAGGAGGGTTGGCATGGTTTCTCAAAGGGAAGAAGTGTCTTGTAGTTTTTAAACTTGTTAATTAGGCCCACACATGCTTTTGAACACCTCATTAGTCATGATGCGGGGGAGGGGCTAAAAATACTATACATGACTCATAGGATTTTGTAGTTACAAACTCACTGATAGGGCTTCAGCATGGGTCAATTAACTTCTATTGGTCCTAGGGCTGCTTTTTCTTTTTTTCTCCAAATTTATGTTCTTGCCTAGGACAGTCTGTGTGACAGCAAAAAAAGGTTGCTGTCATACAAAAGAAAAAACTTCTTATCTTTCACAGAAAGTCCATCAGCCTGGATTTCCCACTGGACTTTCATGTCACAAACTTGTCCAATTTGTTGGTTCTTTAAGGAATTTTTTCATTACTACTTTTTCCCAAGCATTGTTTGTGCACTTTGTTTTATTAGTAAAAAGTTTGCCTTGTTTCTAATTAAATAATCTTAAACCTCAAATCAAGGAGGGTTGTGAGAATTTTACTTAAATAATTGATTATTTTTAAGACTGGTGAAACATTAACCTCAAGTGATATAAGACTGAGATAGTTTTAGAAGAATAGGATTGTCTTTTCAAAGTCCCTCTTCTTGTGGTAAAACATCTGAAAACTTTTTTCTTTCATTTCTTGTGTAAATTGTAGAGATTCTGGGAAATTGTTCTACATGTACTTTAACTTATATTATTTATTTGTGCCTTTGCTCCCCTCAGACATAAAAACGTTTTACATGGCCTGGATTGTAGTGGTAATTTTTTTCCCTCTATATCTGCTGTATAAAAGAAAAGGGGGAGGGTTTTTCCTCTGAACATCAGGCTTTTTTAGATGAAATGGTGTCAGCCAAAGTTGTCCCTTAATGCATATTTTTTGCGTCAAAAGTCTACACCATTAACTTTACTTCAGAATAAATAAAAAACCTGCATTGAATCATTTGTGGACCTTTTTTACTACATCAATATTATTATGTCTACACACTACACAGACAGCAGTGCTATTAGTCACCCAAATGCATTTAAAAATGGAAAAAGTGACTTTTTTATTTAACTTTTTACTACTATTGATGAAGCTTAAATTCTACTTTTCATAAGTTATGGAAGAAGCACTGTAGTGCACACTTTTATGTGTTTTTGGCAGTCTTTTGAAGCGAACAGAGGAAAGACGAGGCAGCGCGGCTCTTATTTTTGTTTGAAAAAAGAAGAGAACCAGTAGTGAGGAACTGTTGGTTACATGGAGACGTGTGTGTGTGTGTCGTGTTTTGTGAAATACGTAGGATAGCTTGAAGGTTTTTTTGGTAGCTAAAATTGTGCTTTGACATGACATTCCATTATTATTTTTATACTATGCCTTGAAGCAAGACAAATTGATAGGCATGTAGGCCCATGAGAGAGGCAGCCATTCATTTTTCAATGGATGGTTCAATGGTACACGCGCCTTTAAAATTTGGTTCAGAAATGAAGCATATCTCCATTGATGTAGTATCGATACTTTTCCTTTTTGGCCATAACAACATTAAATATTTCATCAGTCAGCAGTTTCGCGCTGGCTTTTTGCAGAATGCGCATTTTAGTTTTGTTGGGCGTTACCTTTGTTTATTGCAAGGTTTAATAACCAAGTGCGTAATGTGGTTGTGAAAGTTGCTGTTTTAATATAACACTCGCTACGTTGCAATTTTGGAAAGCTGTCATAATGACGGAGTTTCCTAAAGCTTCGAAGGGAAAGAAAATGTGTGTCGCTTAAAAAAATCCAACACAGACCTTGGAGATAGTAATTTTTGCTC
Organism: Sabellastarte sp. h YS-2021; assembly: GCA_964017235.1. Lineage (NCBI taxonomy): Eukaryota > Metazoa > Annelida > Polychaeta > Sabellida > Sabellidae > Sabellastarte > Sabellastarte sp. h YS-2021. The sequence continues at coordinate 20,650 of CAXHLB010000527.1, read as the reverse complement.
ATCATTAAGTTTTAGGACCTTTCTCAGTTCAAATGACTTCCAACTCTATCTGCGATATATGACAGAGGGAACATTAAAAACTGATTGTGCAGCCAGTCGAGTTACAGTGCTACTGGTGCTAATAGTTAAGTACCAAAAGTAGGTTAAAGGAGTATTTTATAGTTTGACCTTTGATGTGAAACTCACATGCTTATTTTGACAAGTTGAACTTTCAAGGTTGAAGGAGTTTACGTTAAATATTTCGTCACTTAGTAATTTTGCACAGCCTTTTTTGCAAATTACGCATAAAGTTTTTTTGGGCGTTACCTTTGTTTATTGTTAGGTTTAATAACCAGGTCTTCCAGAATGTTGGTAAAGTTGCTGTTGTGGTCGTATATAATTTAGGTTAGGCTGTCCTAATGAGTCTCAAAAGGGGATTTAGAAAACAGGATGAAGAAGTAATCACAAAAAATGAGATTTCCAACTGGGGGAACTTTTTAAATGTAGAAAAGCGACCGCATGCAGATTTAAGGAGACCGTTTTTTGCTCATCTCTGAAAGCTTTTCAGTTGAAATGAGTGCCATCTCTATCTGGCATCTTACCAGAAGGATCATTAGAGTCTGATTGTGCAATCAGTCCAGTTTAATTGACACTGAATGACTTTTTCGAGACGGCTTTCGTCAGCAACGATCTGAGATATTTCCAGAGTAAATATTTATTTTCCGTACTGCCAAATCCTGATTCATACTCATGCATAGTTGGCAGCTTGTTGTGAAGGCCTCTAGTTTTTGTGCATCAATACACAATGTGTAAAATCAAAGGAGAATATCGAAGAAACTCAGAGAACAATTCCCTCCTTCGTTCACAATGGGCCTCATTTGAAAGGTGAATTGTTAGAGGCCTCTACTACTGCCATTCCTCTTTTCCTTGCTCTATATCCCCCTCTGATGAAAACTTGAAAATGAAACATAAATCATACCACCAAAAGGAACTCTCAGGTATTTCTCTCTGATGCTTTTCCTCAAAAGATCACGTTTTTCTCATAAAAAAGTACAATGATGTTGGCTTTTGCAGGAACCCAGTTTGGTAGTAGCCTTTCTCCTTTAGGTACAACTTCATATCCACCTCCATAGAATAGAAAAAAAACTCAGTTATTTTCTGTCAACTTTTTTGAGCTTCAATTCAATTGGGAGTTACAAAATGCAGGGGCTTAATTAGTAGTGAAAGCTGAAAGTTGTACTTTTAAGTCTTACAACAACAAAAAAGTATAAAATCTACCCTTCTTACTCCCCTCCAACTGAGTTGCTTTCTACTTTTGATGGCAAAGATAGCAAGTTACGAGGATCATAATATTTTATTGCCTTCAAAGGGTGTAAGTTTAAAAAGCCAAAAAATAGGGGGCTCTTTTAGTAGTGGCAGTGTTTGCTTTTCAATTCCAGATTAAAAAGCCTGATTGAGTCCCTTGAGGCTCTCTTGGTGGAGAGGTGAATTTTCTAAGGGGATTTTTTGTGCCTTTTTTAAAGTCAATTAAGTTTTTTTGGAGTTGTAAAAATGTCAGATGAAAATGCATGATGAAAATAGTCCCCAGACAATGCAAAACTTTTTTGTTGAGGCTTAATTCAATTCCTTGCAGCTGTGGCCTCTTTTTTTAGTAAATACATTTCTACTGTGCAAAAAAAAGGAGAAATGCTTGGAAAGTTTTCCTCTGCAGAAAGAGATAGTCTATACATGTTCAATTCATTTGCCCAGATTCAAAAGTCATCTCTTTTCGATGCACTTTTCATTCAGACAGAAACTGGTTGTGCAGTTGAATTGATCCTTCAATTTGTTGGGTATTTTTTTTTATTTTTGGCCTGGAGATGAATCACATGCAGCGAGGGTTTCCAATTTTGGTGGTCAGTTCATTCTCTGATGTTGCAAAAACTCTTGTTTGCTTTAAAATTCAGTATCTTCACTGAGAAAGACCACACAGAAAATGGCTCTCACATTTTGAGGTTCCAGTGAAGAATTTTAAAGGCCAGATCAAAGCAGTATTTTTTAAAGCTATCTAAAGATGCATTGAAGGCATATGTAAGAGGGGTGCCAAGGGGTGGACAACCTATCTTGTAGGTTTTTTCCCTTTTTTTCTCTCTGTTTTTTTTTTCTCTGTTTTTTCTCTGTTTTTCTCTGTTTTTCTCTGTTTTTTTCTCTTTTTTTCTCTTTTTTTTCTTCTTTTTTTTCTCTTTTTCTACTTTTCTTCTTTTATATATATTTTTTAACGTTTTTAACGTTTTTAAAACTTTTTTAAAACTTTTTTTTAACTTTTTAAACTTTATTCTGTTCTGTTCTGTTCTGTTCTATTCTTTTTTTCTTTTTCTTTTTCTTTTTCTGTTCTTTTCCTTTTCTTTTTCTTTTCCTTTTCCTTTTCCTTTTCCTTTTCCTTTTCCTTTTCCTTTTCCTTTTCTTTTTCCTTTCCTTTCCTTTCCTTTCCTTTTCTTTTCTTTTCTTTTCTTTTCTTTTCTTTTCTTTTCTTTTCTTTTCTTTTCTTTTCTTTTCTTTTCTTTTCTTTTCTTTTCTTTTCTTTTGCATTTTTTTGCAGATCTCCTCTCTGACACAGGATAGCCTGCTCATTTGGGCCTCCATTTAAGTCATTATTGACCTCATATTAGTTTCATGCAAAGCCCCCTTGAAAAGTCATTAACCCCCCCCCCTCAAAAAAGTTGTTTACCATCAGTCCTTTGTGGTATAACTTTCCATCTGTGGTTGATAACCACCTCCAGTGTAAGCAGCATGCAGTATAATATACAGATGAGAGAGCGTTAATGTTATCCAGGAATTGGAAATGGATAGCTTTTTTTTACACTCTCATGCATTATAAATCTCGTGCATATCTTTATATCTTTGGAGAAGGAAGGACTCTCCCAAGGGAGACTTGCATCCTTTCAAAGGAATTTGTGTCAAAGCTCAATGTGTGAGAATATGAAATGAGATTTTGAAAAAAAAGAAGGGTCAAAATAGAAAATGTCATTGAAGTTCGGCAAAGGATCGCCAACCTTAGGCAGGATCAGGAGGTATTCTGACAGAATGATTTCCAGCTGCAAAGACTTGGCTTCTGAGTGCACGGTAAGTTGCTGACTCATCTGACATCCACTCGTTGATTAGGTTAACTTGAGTTCACAGTTGCACAGAAGGTATGCAAAAGAAAATACATCCATTTTTGTTAGAGATAAAGTCCAAGGTGATTGGTTTTCTATCAAAGCATCCTCTCTAATCAACCATGAGCAAATTGGATCCAAAGATGGTAATCTTTTTTCTGCCAAGGAATGATTTACCCAATGTTTGCTGTTGCAGTGTGTGATTTTTCAAAAATATATAGCATACATAGAGGGGTGGGTCAAGCAAGGAAAGTTATCAATTTACATGGAAATGAGAAAAAGAAAGCCACCATTGGGGATGTTGTGTATGAGAGAGAGAAAAAAACATGTCAAAACTTGGTACGAATGCAAACGATTGATGGAAAAGATAGTACCATGGTGTGTAACAACACAGAACATTTACTGTCCAAACTATTAGCAGTCTTTCTAATTAATGTTTTTATGTTGAAATTTAAGCAAATTTTCGGAGGAATTTCCAGTTAGCATCTTTCTATTCACAACTGGTTGTCACTGGAAAAATTTACTTCATAAAATTTGTAAACAACTCTCAAAATTTTTATTCATAAAAGCAAAATTATATAGTAATATTTAAGGATTTTTCTATTCATAACTGGTTGTCACTGGAAAAATTTACTTCATAAAACCTGTAAAAAATCTCTTTAAATTTTATTCATAAGCAAAATTATAAAATTTAAGCAAATTTCAATCAATAAACCACCTATTTTTGCCCAAAAATAAATTATTAAAAAATTTCTATATTTTATATTGGGTGATTTTCGACTTGGAAACAAGCGTAGAAAAGAAGGGTTACTTTCTACAAGGAAATAGTATGCTTGACTCAAGCGTCTATCAACATTCTTAACGGTTTGGAATGTATGTTATGTGATTGCCATCATGTTCAGGAGTGATGACGTCATAGGTACTGTGAGAAAAAAGTGGTATATCAATGGCACAAGGTCGACCTTTCAAGGCTTTTTGGCCAGCCGTGCAGAGAAATAGAGAGAAAAAGTTGCAGCAAAAAATAGGCAGAGATTTTTTGTGACAACAATGGACTACGGTTTTTTTTATCCTAATGTCAATATATGGGGGGTTTTGAGCCAAACATGGCTTAATTGTTTCTCTTCCAACCTTAATGATATTTCTATGCATATTGAGCCCAACAGTTGATGCAGAGGGCGACTTTGCTGCCAAAAAGTGTTTGCTTTGAGAGTAAAAGAAAGCTCCCTTGGGAGGAAGAAAAAGGTCAGTTCTGGCGAAGAGTTTTCCGCGAACAAAAACTAATCACAATCCTGTCAAACCTTAAGTGCATATTTTCCCCTCTCTCCTGTCATTTCTCAGAGGAGGCAGAAATGTGATAGTCACGGTCTAATGCGGCAGTCATGGTCAAATAAAAAGGCCCTATGATCGTCGTACCATACACAACAGCTTAAAAACTGGGTGTGTCCTCCTCTCTCCTTCTCCATCTCTTCCATCAATTCCAATCCCCCCCCCCAAAAAAAATTTGCTCTGCTGCAATTTGCTTAATGCGTTTTGTATGATTTAATTCATCTGCACCATGACATATGGGCAAAACGGTCTTTTACCTTAATTTTTAAGTGGTAAAGTAAGGTTAGGTTAGGTTAGGTTAGGTTAGGTTAGGTTAGGTTAGGTTAGGTTAGGTTAGGTTAGGTTAGGTTAGGTTAGGTTAGGTTAGGTTAGGTTAGGTTAGGTTAGGTTAGGTTAGGTTAGGTTAGGTTAGGTTAGGTTAGGTTAGGTTAGGTTAGGTTAGGTTAGGTTAGGTTAGGTTAGGTTAGGTTAGGTTAGGTTAAGTTAAGTTAAGTTAGGTTAAGTTAGGTTTGGTTTGGTTTGGTTAGGTTTGGTTTGGTTTGGTTAGGTTGGGTTACGTTTGGTTGGGTTAGGTTTAGTTAGGTTAGGTTAGGTGTAGGTTAGGTTAGGTTAGGTTAGGTTAGGTTAGGTTAGGTTAGGTTAGGTTAGGTTAGGTTAGGTTAGGTTAGGTTAGGTTAGGTTAGGTTAGGTTAGGTTAGGTTAGGTTAGGTTAGGTTAGTTTGGGTTGGGTTGGGTTAGGTTACGTAAGTTTTGTTAGGTTGGGTTTGTTAGGTTAGGTTAGGTTAGGTTAGGTTAGGTTAGGTTAGGTTAGGTTAGGTTAGGTTAAGTTAAGTTAAGTTAGGTTAGGTTAGGTTAGGTTAGGTTAGGTTAGGTTAGGTTAGGTTAGGTTAGGTTAGGTTAGGTTAGGTTAGGTTAGGTTAGGTTAGGTTAGGTTAGGTTAGGTTAGGTTAGGTTAGGTTAGGTTAGGTTAGGTTAAGTTAAGTTAAGTTAGGTTAAGTTAGGTTTGGTTTGGTTTGGTTAGGTTTGGTTTGGTTTGGTTAGGTTGGGTTACGTTTGGTTGGGTTAGGTTTAGTTAGGTTAGGTTAGGTGTAGGTTAGGTTAGGTTAGGTTAGGTTAGGTTAGGTTAGGTTAGGTTAGGTTAGGTTAGGTTAGGTTAGGTTAGGTTAGGTTAGGTTAGGTTAGGTTAGGTTAGGTTAGGTTAGGTTAGGTTAGGTTAGGTTAGGTTAGGTTAGGTTAGGTTAGTTTGGGTTGGGTTGGGTTAGGTTACGTAAGTTTTGTTAGGTTGGGTTTGTTAGGTTAGGTTAGGTTAGGTTAGGTTAGGTTAGGTTAGGTTAGGTTAGGTTAGGTTAAGTTAGGTTACGTAGGTTAGGTTAGGTTAGGTTTGGTTAGGTTAGGTTTTGTTAGGTTAGGTTAGGTTTAGTTAGGTTAGGTTAGATTGTAGTAGGATAGTTTAGGTTAAGATATGTTTAGTTACAATAAGTCAGTTGAATGGACTCTGAACATCCAATTTTGAAAGTCAAAACGAATTACATTTGTATTGCATTAAGTTTCTTCTCAGGAGGGTTGGTTTTTATTGGTTTCTGATTGGTTTATAGACCATATGGTTGTAGTAAAGGGTGTAATTGAATGGTGTTTTTTTTGCAATGAACATGGCAGAGTGATGGTGGTTGAGACAAACCCACAAAAGAGACTTTTCTCCCTTTCCTTCTCATTGTTCAGTAATGAATAGGAAGTGGGTCTTTTGGTTGGTACTGCAATAATCCTTATATCGCTACAAGTACTGCACTCACACACTGAGAGTCCTTAATGCCTTTTTTGTCTTCTTCACATGTATAATTAGAAGGAATGGGTTGCTCCAATTCTGTCAACTCAGTTTATACTTGGTCCACTGACTAATGATAACGGCTACCAAAGATCCCCTTTTTTCTCTTTTTTTCGCAAAATAAAGAGAGAAACTAAACTTTCTGCCCCATTGAACAAGTTGCTTTGTGACCAATATATAAGTATTGCAAAGGCTTCAATATAACTTGGCCAAAAAACCTTGACTTGGAGAAAATTGGGATCTTCATTGTTTGGTGAGTTATTTTTGTACAGACTTATATTCAATTCAATGAGAGCTTTTTGCAAATAAATTGGATTCATTTGCAATTGATCTCCATATCTTCTACGTAGTGTTTAGATGCCCAGTTAACTTTTGTAACCTTCATAAGTGGTTCTTTGAGGGGCCTATATGGTTGCTGCTTGATTTGGTGAAAAAAGATTTGATGCAAAAATCTTCCCAATTTGGTGAAACTTTTGAAGAAAGAAGATTGGATAAATTATCCTCCAACATGAATTAAGAAAATTCCTCCCTCAAAACATAGTATCCTGAAGATATTGGAACCATATCTTTATAATCCCCAATTTGAAGTTTTTTATGCTGAGGCAGGAAGTAAGGGTTTACCGCCATCAAATATATTTTCGACCCATTCATAAGTATCAAGACCCTTGCGTGGAAAAAGTTTTATTCTCCGTCTATTTTACTCAATTTCAGGCTTTTCTTAAGAAAATTTAAAGCTTAAACTGAAAAGTATCTAAGCATTTATTCAGAAAATACTATATAGCAATCAAGAGGTTGTCCAGACTATGGTAGTGTTTCTTGCTGAGAATGAAATCTTTGGTACATTTTGAAGTTAATATGGGAATAAATTTGGTTAATTCCGGACCCTACTATCCAGTAGTAGTAATGACAGCTATTACAACTGGATAGTAAGGTCCGGAGTTAACCTTACTATCCATTAGAAGTAATCACTGTGATGCCTGTTTATTAATAGAACTTATTTGAAGTTTTAAAAATGGCTGAAAATTGTATGATGTTTTTCATTTCAGAGCGGGTTATGTTCAAGTTCAGAGCTTGCCACGTCACGGGGAAACATCCGGATCCAGCACCTCACGGCTGGCTTGCATCCTGTAGTGTCCAACAAGGGGATGAACGGTGTCAAATCCAACCAGTTCTCGTCTTCACAGCCAAACGTCACGTCCGGATCGTTGAGCCAACCGCGGTTTCCTCGGCTTCAAGATTGCGCACATTTTCATTACGAATTCACAGAGATTGGGCCGCTTTCAGTGAGTGATTCGGCCATTATTTAGGCTTTCTTGATTAGACACATCCTGTTTCAGATGCAATTGCTTGGCGAAGAGACGACCAAATCGGCTCAAAAAGCAGTGTTTAGTGTTCGCGTTTCTTCGGCCGGAAAGTCATGGATTGTCAACCGAAACCTGGAAGATTTCAGGCTTCTAGACCGACAAATCCATCAATGTGTCTACGACAGAAAGTTCTCGAATCTGCACGAAATTCCGGATGAAGAAAACCTCCAATGCAACGGCAACTCAGTTCAGGTAAGAAATTGCCCATTTCTGCCACCAGATGGCGCGCGTTAGTTTAAAAACTGCGAGAGCGCTTCCGTCACGACATCTATCGGTGAAAACAGGAACTACGCAACTCTCTAATTCCTGTAATGTGCCATTAAACACGGACGCCGAGCATAAATAATTTGTGCTTGCTGCCATTTTGTGCAGAATTTTCACTCACGGAAGGAGAGAGAGAGGAAAAAAGAGAGAAAAATCGATCGATTCTTAGAAGTTAATGATGCCGATGCAAAAAAACAACGTATTATTCTCTCTCCAAGCGAACATTTCTTTTCACTGACAAACGCCATCCAAATTGCGGGAAAGTGCAGCTTAATCCAATTATATGTGAGATTTTGCATCGAAGAAGGTTCGTTATAGGTACATATTTTTTTTCTACCAACGGTTTTTTCGTCAAAGAGAACTGCACATGATTTACTGAAGCTTTTGAGGCCCACTTTTTTAAGGTCTACATTTTCGGAATTAAATGAACCATGAGCACACAAGAATGGACGGCCTATAAAGCTCCCCCATAGCCAATGTGAAATGTAAGGACATTTGCACAGGAATTTTTGTTCAAATACATCTTTTATATAAAGTTTTATTATCAAAAAATGTTTAAAAATTACGTCACAAACCTAAATTTTGAAGTAAACTAAAGCATTTTGCCATAGTTTTAAGTGGATTAGGATGGCTTAAACTAAAAATCTACAAAAATAAATTATGGGGAAGGTTTAATTTTGTGCCAATTTTTGCCATCAGCAAGCTTAATTTTTGTTGAATTTACAAACTTTTCGGTCTGTGACGTCACAAAAGTTTTTTTTCCAGTTTGTACACTTTTTTGAGAGGCTTAAGATGGTTTGAATTAATTTCCACAAGATGTTTATGTAAATAATTGCATTAAATGTTTTGATTGTTACATTCAGCAAGTATAAATTTAGTAAAATTCATATAAATTTAGGCCTGTAACGTCACAAAAGAAACAAATTTATATATATCAAGTTTTGCATATTCAACTTTGTGTTTACCATCTTTATTATTCAACCATTTTGAGAGAAACCTCTCCTGATTTGGCAGGCAAAGTGAGTTTTCGTGAAACTCGATGAAAATTCATGTTTTTTTAAAAGCTTTGGAAGAAATTTCATTAAACTTAGATATTAAAAAACTGGAAAAAAATGGGAACAGAGAGTTTTCTTTGAAAAAATACCTTTACTTTTTTGTTAATGAGAAATAAGGAGTTATATAGTTATGTACTCTCTACATTTCACAGTGTGAAGTTATGAATGCAACCATTAATATGGATGGGAGTTTCAACCATAGATTTTATGGTAGTGTAGTTGGACGTGGTTTAGATTTCCATGCATATTTTGGGCGGTCTTTTGACCACAGTTTTGACCATTTAAGGGCAACAGATTATACAAAACTCGCGAGCACAGTTTATGATTAAAAACATCACAGAGATGGTCTTAAACCATATTGGTTGAGATGGCAACAGGTTCAGGGCAGCCAAGAGGCAATTTGTCATCTCTTTGAGGATTATTCCTGCCAGACTTGATGATCTTAAGGGAGAAAAAACCCGTTACGTAGTAAGTATTTAATCTCAAGCCATCTCGCGCAAATGAGCTGATTTTTTTTGGGGTCGTGGAAGTAGATGAAATACCATCAGGTATTATTGCAATGTTGGACTCATTTGCATTGTAGCAGTAATCCCTACCATTGGTATTTACAGCTAGACTTTTAATTAGGTTGACAATTAACCATATGCAAGCTAATTACTTTTAAAACTTTTAAGTGGTTGCTAAGCAAAATTGCCATTCTTGAATATTATTTTGATTTTTTTAAAAACAACTTTTGAATACAGTCCAGGCCATTTATCTTGGTCTCTTTGGTTTTTTCTCGAAATTGATGCATCATATCAAAAAATTAAGGGTACCTTATGAAGTCAAACTTTTGATTTGCTTCCAATTGAGTCATTTTTTGAGTCCTCTTGGAGAAATTATGGATAAATATAAAGTTGAAACTGAAAACTTGGCGTAATTTTTTTGCTAACTGAATTTACATTAAGATGTAAAAATTTCGGGTTTAAAATCACATTATAAACTCACAAAATGCCTAATGAATTTTTCAGTTGATTATACTGAGTCACCCTAATGTTTATTCTGACCAAAAAGTAATGAAATATAATTGTTGTAACCTCAAGAAATGTATAATAAATATTTTAAGGAACTTGGAATGGACAAAAGAATGATAAGTTGGTTTTTAATTCAGACTTCCTGGGGGGACACAGTACAGAAGGATCAAAGGTTACAAGGAACACAGCCTGTCAAGCTTGTCTTGCATTTCTTTTAAAGAACTTTTGTTAAAATATAAAGAACTTGAATAGCCATTAAATCAACTCTGATTACTGAATAAGAAACTGCAGTTTTGAGCAAAAAATTAGAATGTACTACACACAGTATATCCCTTTTTTGATTCTTGATTTGGTAACTTGTATTTACGGCTTATTTTCCTCACTTTTATCCCTCGCTTGTCAGAATGATCGAATACGTTATGGTTACTCAGTGCAAATGTCAGAAGAATCATTCCCCCCCCCCCTTCCAGTAATATTTTTTACTGCTGCCTTCTCCCCCTTTTTCTATATGTGTGTTATGCTACTTCAACATCATAGGACGGGAAAATAGTATTTTTTAAACTTTGAGGAGAAAAAAACAACATTCAGATTTCTGTTTTTGAAGGAAAAGAAGTTAATAGGAATCCTGTGACAGTGTGACACGTCTAAAGTTTTTCTATGTAGATAATCTTGGTAAAATACTACTACTATAGTAGGAGATGTAAGGTCAGAAAAAATGCCAGTAATTTCCTTTTTTTCAATTAAAGATATTGTGTTTGGCCACACTGACATTCATTTGGCAACCCAGCCACTTGTGAATTTTCTCTCTTTTTAAAATAATTTCCACTTTAAAAAAAAAATCTTTATTTTCCCTTCACTGCGAAAATCAATTTTTTTTTTTTTTTTGAAAATTCAACTTTGAAATTATAAAAGGGGTGGGATGTATTACAGTCTATAACATAACCCTAAATTACTAATTCTGTCTTTGTAATTGGCTTGTTAACACACCCCATGTAACCCCCTGCTTTCAAAATTGTTTTGTGAAAAAAGTGAAGCAAAAATTGCAATTTCAGAAGAGAATTTCACGCAAGAAATTGCGCAATTTTTTTTTTCGTTTTTTCCGAGAGAGAACAAAACCGCAACCCTATATGCTTCATGCACTCACAGAAGGGAGGGTCACGGTCGTAAGGTCGGATCTATTGATTTTCTTTCCATGAATATACAAACACAATTGCGCATTATAATATAAACTTATTTATAACTCATTATTTAGTAAACATTTTTCAAGAGGAAGATGATGAAAATACTTCCTCCCAATTGTTGTATTTTGCAATTGTAGTTTCTAAAATTCCGCTAGATGTCTCTTATATATAATTATTTATCAGAAAACAATATTTATTAAGTAATTTTATTCATGTTTAACCCACGACATCTAGCGGACAAAATGGAAGCTTAAATGTGGATTGTCAATAATTTTATTACGAAAAAACTTTAAATAAATCAATTATAATTAAAAGCCTTTGACCTCAACTGTGAGGACATCTGGCGGCCAAAAAACTTGAAGATTTCAATTATGAGAACATTTTTTCAAGTTCTTGATTTAAGCGTCTGTCATGAGTTTATTGTTGAAAGGGTTTTTTGAGGAACACCTGAGATATGGATACAATCTAAGCTGGATATTTTAAGGTCAATGGCAACTCCTTTGAGGTGATTTAGAGCGGAACACATTGTATATGCTTGGGAGGCATCACACACGTGGAAAATGAAGGGAGAGAACGAAAACATGCTCCTATTCTTTTTATTGTTTTTGTTATTAGAGGGAAAAAATAGCTGAAGAAAGATCGGATACAGGGAACGTGTGTAAGATAAATATTGAGTAACGAAAGACACTGCAGCATCAACAACAGTCAGATACAATAGTATAAAAAAAGACTCTCATTGTCGTCTTCTTAATTACTTCCTCCCCGGCAGATAAAAAGTACGGTTCGACTTTGCCAACGAATTAAAAATCGGAGACGTCAGACACAAACATTTGACCAAAATAACAATTAAAATACAACTCTTTTGACGTTTACCATATGAAATGTAACTCTACTCAAAAACGAACCGTTTATGAGGTATCAGCGATTCAAAAAAGGTGGTCGAGTAGCAAAAAGCCAGTTTTTAGAAAAAAGTGTGCAAAAATAGCTTAATAAGAAAATAAAAACGGATTTTTCCGGGAAAAAGTACCTTTTTTTAATCGCCGATTACTCATAAACGGTTCATTTTTGAGCATAGTTGCATTTCATATCGTAAACGTCAAAAGAGTTGTACTTTAATTGTTATTTAAGTCATTTTATCGTATCTGACGTTTCCGGGTTTTTAATTCGTCGTCAAAATCGACCGGATATTTTATCTGCCGGTGAGGAAGTATGTTGCAAAATCTTCCGCCATCCATCTCTCACAGTTTTACCCTTTAAAATAAGGCACAAGTGTGCAGATGATATATAGCTGATGAAAACAAGAATTGCAGTGTCAACGACCTCCCCTTCAGCAAAAAAAAAATCTCAAAATTTTATTATGAAAAATCATCACTACTTGCTGAAACCCCGTTCATCGTAGAGGCCTTCAAAAGCATTAATTTTTGTCCAACTTTTGTTACTACAAATAAAGAATGATCAAGATTTACGTAGATTATTTTGTAGTAAATCTGACAGAAATAAATTTTGAAAAATTTTGTCCAAATTTTTTACTTAATAAAAATATTTTAAAGATTAATTTTTTTTGAAATTATGAAGTGAAATTTAAGATTTGGCTGTAAAGCTTTACAACAATCTTCAATTATATCAAGATCAACCTTTTGTAGTAACTCTGACAGAAATAAATATGAAAAAATTTTGGCCTTTTTTTTTTACTTAATAATTTTTTTTTTTTTTTGAAATTATGAAGTGAAATTTAAGATTTGGCTGTAAAACTTTACAACAATTTTCAATTATACTAGAATTTCTTAAAAGCTGAGAAAATGTGGAAAATAGCATTACTTACTTATATAACCCAATTTTTACAAGCCTTGGCCATTCATTCAATTTGTCTGTGAGGCATAAACATAAAACTTTTTGAAGCAATTTGCAATCACCATGCCAATTTTGTTTCTGAAATTTGATGAGTCATAGAAGCGCATGTTTATGGGGCGTTTATAACATTTTATTCTTAAAAACTTTTAGAGTTGAATGAAGAAGGAAAAAACACCCTGAACATTGTTTTGAGTTGACGCAATTGTTTACAGTATTTTTGCTGAAAACAAACAACCAGAATGCAGGTTCATTATATAAATTGGCGACCAAGTTTCACGCAATAAATCGGTTGCAAAAAAAGGAACTTCATCTGCATACACACACACGAGCGTTTGACCATGAAACAAGGACACACGTTGTGCACCATCTGCTTTACAAAGCTTCGGGAAAGTGCCTCAGAAATGCAAAAACGAAGGGGATGTAGACGTGTCAGACTGGTTGCAGTAGGCCCCAGGTTTTCCATGGTCCAAAAAAAAAAGAAATGTGTCCAGACTTGGATCCTGAAACAATAAGTTTTTCTCTTCACATTTTCCCATAACATTTTTCCCCCTCTGCGAAAAATATCCTACTTTCTTCTTCTTGGCAAATTTTTGTTTTGTTTTGTAATTTGCGAAAAAAAATGGTAAATTGAGACAAATTGCATTTTTATTTTCTTCTTTATAGAGATGAGAAACTGTCTTTTCATAAGGAGAGATATAAAGTCTTATTTATCATCACTATAAACTTGAAACATCTTTTTTAAGTCTGTTGCTCATCAGAATCCGTGTGTCAGATATAGGCGTGTTTTGTACACGCTTCAGAAAGTTTTACTGACCCCGGATGTTCTTAAAATATTTTCATTAAGATCTGGGCTGAATTTGACCACTTCTACACTACTATGATTTGAATAGTACTTTTGCTCAAAATATGGCAAAAGTCCCAAGTAATTTTTTTTCAATTCAAAATATGGTTTTAAGACGTGTTGACTGCTTTAATTGACTATCAAGGATCGTTGACTCGAAAAGGCTCTTAAAATGAAAGGATGTTGTTGCCATCAATAAGTTTTTTAGGAACAGGGTTATCAGCTAGTACTTTTCTCCAAAATATATATCATAGGTTTTTTAAAGTTCACAAAAAAATTCCGGCAAATGGCAGTGGTTCAAATGATTATTCTTTTTCCGAAGATAAAGAAGTAATAAGTGACAGGCAGAGAATAAATGTGTCGTCGTTTACAATCGACAGATGTGTTCTAAAGGTATGAATATCTTTGTTGAGACAAAGCATTTTAAAACAATCATTGGGAAATGAAAGTTTTCTTTTTAAAGAGACGGAATGTGTCGTCGAAAGAGAGAAAGAGAGATGAGCACTTGTATAAGCGTCACTGCTCCACCCATCAAAGTTTTCTCTTCTTTCCTTCATTAACTGCATCTCATCGAGTTTCTTTCGAGGCACCCTGTATTTTTCGTCTTTAAAAAAACTCTCTGCAGCCTGACTTTTGGTGCAATATATAAAATCTGGTATATATTTTTATGTATGATATTAATATAATCAATGAGGCTCTCCTTTGCTCGTTAACCAACCGCAAACACTGAATAATTTGGACCTCTTTTTTTGCTTGTTAAAGGGGGAGATACTTCCTCCTGACGAAAAAAAAAGTTGTCTTGGGGGTGCGTAAATTGACACCCTGCCTCCCTCCAGGGAAATGTAACTCCTTTTTTATGACGCACAAACGGTACACCAAAGACATGACGGGAATTTTTAAATTCACACTTCCATCAGTGACAAAACAGGACAAACATTTTGACCACCGACGTCTTTTATAAAACCTTTTTTAACAACTCAAGACTTTTCCCTTCCATTGGGCCACAGTTCATGTCACTTTTGTTTGATTTTTAGAGGTTTTTTTTTGTCTAAAATGAAATGATTAAATTTATTGATTGTCAAAATTTTAAGGGAGAAATAAATTTCCAAAATTTTGCACTTTTTTTCGTGTCTTGAATATTTTTTTCATGGGGTTTTAAGTCAGTTTTAATAGTTTTCGAAGAGATGTCACGTCTGAGTAGTCCTTGCTATACTAATGACGTCTCTGAGAGAGTCTTTTTCGACGTTCCCCCTTTTTAACACAGATGCAATAATATACATTGATACAGAGAAACACCTTTTTTCAAAGATAGGGGATGAGATTGACCTGATTTCCAACTGGGATGTAGTATAATGCTACATTCCCTCAAAAAAATATTCAGCAGATAATTTTACTTCTTTTCCCAAACAAAGAAGTGTTTCCCACTTTGTTTCTTGTGGCGTGATGAGCAGAAAAAAGAGAAAATATTGTAGTACCAATTTGAGCATAAAGATCTTCAGTGTATAAAAACCCTTTTTTTAGTAAAATGAATATCCAGGCCAATTGGACAGTGATATAACAGTTTAGCAGATATAAAATTTGATGGATGAGTGTTGAAACTTCTGTGACAACCCTTTTAGTAGCTTGATTCCTTTTAAAAGTCGATTTTTTCAATATGGTATGCTATCTTTCTTGACCTCAATTTGATGGGAGGACGGATGAAGGAAATATTCCTCTCAATCTTATATTTTCATCCACTGCAGATTGACCTGGATTTTCCTTCTTAAAACACTTCTCACGGTGTCCTAGATTTCGAGTTTGGGAGGAAAAAACTTAGTCCTCAGGTGACGACTGATTCTGATACAGTTTTTCGCGAGGAATCCATTGGTGAAGGTTTCAAAATCGTAACCGTAGCCGTTTTTGAGAAAATCCTCCTTTTCTAAAAAAAAATTGGTTCGTCTTTGACCGCAATTTTCAAGCCAACGCGCGTAGTTACAAAATTTTTAGTAAAATTAAAATTGCAGATCAACTCATTCCGCTTCTAACTTATTTATAACATTTTGCTGAGAAACGCACCGTTTTTGAATAAAATGTATTACAAGTAAGCGTTCAGATGCGAAAAGTCACGATTACCCTTAAAATTGTGCAAATTGAAGAAAAATCATATTTTTTCGCATTATTTTCTTAGGGAAAAGGCAAGGCAGTTTGGAAACATGACCAGATTATGTATTCTGGGGCTGAACAACTTTTATATACCATCTTTTGCCTCAAAATTGCTTTTGAAAGAAGTTATCTGTAAAAAAAACCGTCAAAAACGTCTTTTTTCAGCGGAATCAAGTACATATCGCGATTTTTGCGTCTAAACGCTTGTCTTGTAAGATGTATATTTGGATTTTCCTTCTTAAAACACTTCTTCTATCAGCTCTCATTTCCCTTATTTCAATGGAGTTTATGATTGTTTGATTTAATAAAAAAAAATACAGTGGTACATGTTTAAAACGTTCTTAAAAGTAACTCAATTTCAAAAACAAATGTGGAGGGCATTATTTTTTTCTCTGACAGAAAGAGGATATGGAGAGGGCCACTGAAAAACCATTTGGTTCATGGTTGATGTAGTGACCTGTCATGGTTCTTTATTGAGGCCGTTTTTGACCATTCTTCCATGTACTTCAAATGTCTGTATATGTAAAAAAAACCCTCCCTTTTTCTCTGAACCTTTCTTGATTCCTTTTGTCGGAGGACGTTTGGCATTCGTCCATTTCCTTGTAACAAATATATATCCAGTTGTTATGCCAATATCGATGCCATTTCCTGTAAAAAAGGTTCCTAACTTTGGAGCAAAATATTGTAAAACCTTCGAAGAAAAAAAAACAAGCATAACTTATAGTGGTATTTTTCGTGAAATTGCAACCTGCATTCAAAGTCTCATATCTTCACATTTGATCTTGCTTCCGTTTTCTAAAAAACCAACAACACCAACGGGGGGTAGTTCTGCCACCACCACTTCTTCTATGGTGCAAGAGGTAGTAGTTATAGGGTGAAATGGCCTTAAAGGGGGGCAAACTGAAGATCCAACTTTGTGATAAATGAATGGTTGGAGGTTTTTTGTTTTGTAAAACCGGCGAAAAAAGAGCTTTTTTTCATGCAGAATCGTGACTCCATAAAGCTCTGTTTTGTATCATTAGGCCTCCAGCTTCAAACATTGAGTAGGCTTGGTTTGCTGCACGAAAATATGTATGCATATGAACACAAAATTGATTTTTTCGTTTGGATGCAGTAAAACCATCAGGTTTTATGGTTTGACCCAAATAAAAACCAATAAAAATACCTTCTTTCAACGGTGTAAAAAAGTATACTTGTAATAAACAACTTTTGTACTAAAGTACAGGACGCGTTGGCATTTCAAGTCTCCCCCATCTTTGTTAAGGGACAACAGCCTTTTATATGTTGGATGTTAAGAAGTCCCAACCAGTTTATCGGAATTGATAGGTTGTTTTGTGCTGAACCATCCAGAAAAAGCGCCTCTGGGAAATATACCTTTATCATGCAGCTGTACTGTGTTACATCTTTGCTGTGATGTCTCGTTTTTTATGGGTCATAAAGGTCAAGAAGACCAGAACTTTGTCGTAAATTTCCAAAGAAATTTTATATACCACTGTAGTCTTCTTCATAGTATATACAGTAGAGTCTTTTTTCATACACTGCTCAACACTCAAAACGAAGAATGGTTGATACTACTAAACGCTTATGTAACTCAATACCATTCTTTGGATGCATTTCAGACTCTTCAGTGAAAGATGCAGAAAAATGTTTTTAAGTAAAAAATGTTCTTCATTTTGTAAATAAAATTTTGAAATATTTGACCTGTGACTTGAATGGTAGTATATAAAGTAAGAATCTTCATTTGCATAGCAAACTGGTCACACTGTAAAAATTCGATTTTTTTAATATCATTTTTATGCTTTACAGAAAACAACTTTTTTATATCAGTGAATAAAGGTAGCATTCTACCCCTCTCAACCATAAAAAACATGGAAAGTTGAAGTGGATTTGTTTGTGTTTATCTTTGATTCTTTAAGATCTAAACTGGCTAGACTTGTGGAGAAAAAAAGGTCTTTAGTAGATAAATTGGTTGATGAGTGAGTGATGAGGCATCATTACGATAGGCAGCTGTGATTAATTGGCAAGAGGTTAAGTAAGACTTTGTTGTTGTTGTTGTGGCTGTGGATGGGCCAACAATACCTTGAGTGGAAGATATTAGAAAGCAAGAGGGTTCCCTTTCTTCTGCTGGTGGTGCAGCTTTCAGTGTGTGCGTGTAGCAGTGTAGTATGTGTGTGGGGAAACCATACATGGCGTGTGAGTGTGTATTGCGTGTGTTATATTGCGCGAACCATGCTGCCATTTCCCGAAAAAAAAGGGAAAAAAAAGCCTTCAGTTTTCAACTGAACTTCGAAGCCAGTGTGAGTGTTGATTGTACAACTATCGATCCCAAAAGTGAGAGTTTTTTAGATAAAAAAGTGATTATATCTTATATACCGTCATCTCTGGTATATTTTGGTCCTGGTTTATAAAGGTAAAGTTACTGTTATTTCATCAGTAGATGCTACAATACCATTTGGAGTTTTTGTCAAAGTTGACCTCATTTCCACGCTTACTTCCCACGTCACACAAGGTTTATTGTATAATTACTACTTGTACACACACGTCCAACGACATCCTTGTTTGCAGTAAGGATTAGTTTAACGTCAAACGACTTGTCATGTGTGGGGTATAATCCGTGAATCTTACAAAAGTAAACATGAGATAAAAAAAATTCTCAAAATAAAAGTTTCTTTTTCATTTTGATTGCTATACTTTCATTTATACATTCATCAAATAAAGTGGAAAGCAATGACCCCAAACCCTAATGGACCAAATACAGAGTGCTTCAGCAAGGCCATTGTCTTAATATAGTACAGGGTGAAGTTTACGTAATGAAGCATCAAAGACACATCGAATGGCAAGGACACTTTTGTATGTAACAAGAGCATTCTGCCTCTGGTGTTGTTGTTTGTACCTCAGAATGAGTCATCATTAAATTCTGATGTATTCATTGAATGCTAAAATGTTTTCAGAGCTTTCCATAGTTATGCAACATGACAACTTTTTTTATTCATTCTTTTGGGTGATGCATTCTTCTCTTCCTCTTGTGACAGGTTTGTTGGCCTTGAAGGAAATTTTGCCTTCCAGCCAAAGTTAATCTACAAGAGAATGGACGCTTCGAGGGCCCCTCCTTTTATGTTCTACAGTAATATTCCTCTGAGGAGGCAGTAATTTATGTATGGTTAGCTTTCTACTACTTCTACATTACTGCAGTGGTCCTTTTTGAGTGGGATTTCATCATTCATTTTTAGGCAAGCAGTTAATTTATCAGAACAGACAATGGAGTTATAACTTTTGATACAAAAGTCTCACCATTTTCAGCGTTAAAATGAGTATTTTTTTTCATTGTAACAATCTTTTCTCCAAATCAATGTCGAATGCAATATAAATGAAAATTGAACCATTGTGTTAAAAAAATCTAGTTCATTTTCAAAAAAAGTGCCCTTAAGAGTTTTAGACAGCAAAAATTTGACACTTTTTTGTTCAAAGGACCTTAAAGCAGACAGTAAGGTTCAGATGAGGCCAAAAATATGTCAAATCTGTTGGCAAAAACCTGCACAGACCTCTCATAAAGTTTTTAGAATTGTGGTTTATTATAATAATAAAGAAGATGGCTTTCTAAAAGTTACTGCAGTGGTCTTGGATTTCATCATTCTTTAAAGAAGCAGTTTTCTTAACATTTCAAACAGAGTCTTTTTGTAAAAAAAAAAGTTTTGTATACAGTTTGAAACTGGAGCACCTTGTTCCTGGATGATAAAACTTTTTCGAGCAACGACCGGGATAAACCAGCAAGTCTTGTTTTTTCAGCCACAAACAGAAGTTTGTAATTACAACTCTTTTTTTTCAGGAATCCACGTCTTGTTTGTTGTCAGACTATTTAGACCGATTTTCCACTTGGCCGGATCAGTGATTACTTGTGGACCAGTGCTGAATTGGTTCGAGTTGGACAACAGGGGAAACCGGCTGATAGTGACCGACGACTGCGCCATCAACACGCCGGCCGTTGCTGCGGCCTATGCAACCAAGAGATACGCCAAACAGGCTTCAGATGAAATCAGTTTCGAGGTAAGCCTTTGCCAGTCATCAACTGCTCATAACTTTTTTGTTCTACTACTTCTATTTCTCTCTCGAAAGTTAAAAGTCATTTCCTTGTTTTTAAAAAAGGCAACATTATCAGCAGGAGGGGGTTGCAGTTGTAGACAGATTAATTAAACTTTTCGTTCTATTCTTTTTTTATTCCACTTCTAAGAATCCTGTATTACTATTTCTGATTTTTATTTTCACAAAAATCGTGTCTCCTTTTGTTTCTTGCACAGTTGACCCAAAGCACCACCATTTTGACAAAACAAATTACATTTTTTTCCCTAAAAACCTAACTTTTGTCCAAATTTTTGACTTAAAAATGTTTATTAAACTTAAAAAATTCTGGAAGAAAGGACAATTTTGACCCAAATTTAAACTCTTATTTATATAAATTTTACTTAGAAATATGGAATTTTTAGTGTTACACAATATTTTTTACCATAAAATTATACTATGATTATGCATTTAAAATGTTTCTTGAAAAATGGCTCATTTCAAATTATTTCATTAATTTCAGAGCAAGATTGATTTTTTAAGTTGACTCTCAAATGTTGTTTTGAAAAACTTAAGTCTTGAGTTTTTTATTTGACTTCATGAAGCTCGTGAGTAACTGTGC